>JAMQMW010002163.1:0-11234 GCA_024115155.1 Thelonectria blattea
AGAGAGAGAGAGAGGGGATTCAGACGGACGGCGCCTGGCGGACGCTGGCGGTCGCTGGAGGAGCTGGCCGGGCGAGTTGAGTGCTGGCGCCGTGACCCCCTCCAAGTCCCCTCTCTTTCACCCTTCCCGGGCCCTGCCATGAAAAAAAAGGTCCCGTAAGTTACAGAACAGCCCAAGCCTTCGGGCCCCTGACGGCAAGACAATCCATCTGGGCTGCCTGTCCTCCAAGGCCGCTCAAGTCTGAGGAGGGATGGAGCGCTACACACTGCCCGTCCCCAATGGCCGACTCTCCATGGATGATGCATCACAGCTGGGCCACACAGCGCAGGGGGAAGGCGCGCTGGGGTGTGGTTACTCGACCGGGGTCGGGCGGGAGCGATGGTTGCTGCTCTTTCCTTCCTTCCCTCCCCCTCCCCCCCGGCCACTCCGCTCAACTCAACTCGCGCCAGCGCTTCATCCATACAAGAAACAGCACAGCACATCTTCAAATGATCCATCTGAGAACAACAATGGAGCGCGCGCTCCTCGTCAGTGTGTGCATGCCACGCGCTTGCCATGGCGCATGGCGGCGGCGGCGGTGGGCCGGGGCTGGGGTTTGGGCGGCTGGTGGCCTTCTTTTTCCTTCCCTGGATGAGAATCTCTTCGTCCTCAGGTTTTCCTTTTTTTTTCTGTATTCTTTTTGCTTTTTCCTTGGTCGGCCCTTGCGGGTGGCCCTATCAACATCCTTGGTGCCAGGTGCTTGTCCTGCTCAACATCTCGCGGGTGCGGGAACTTGCGTCGCGTTGTATGTGCAATGTGTGTTGTTGTGCGTCAAGTTGGGTTTAGTTGGGATGGAGCTGCGTGTCGCATCGTGTCGTGTGTTGTGTGATATTGTGTTGTGTTGCCCTCAACAAGAAGCTAGAGCGACCATCCATGGCCCATTAGTCGATTACGTACGGGTGCGTATAGTCTGGCAAGCTGTTGCAACGAGAACAGAAGCATACGGATAGATGGCTCTTCCATTGGGCCTTTCGGGAAGTCTTGCTGTTTCCCGGTTTGTTGGTATCCCATCAACCATCAACCCATCCCCAACTCTCGGACGCCGTGCTCGAACGAATAAACCTTCACGCTACCCAACGGCAACCGCCCGAGCCATTCACTCTGCATAACCTTGCGAATACTTTACTCATAGCACCATCATATCTACGGTATCCGTTCCGTACATGCTCCGTATCCGTGAGACCCAAATGTTGCGTTGCGTGCGTGCGTGCTTATTCAGAAGACAATGCTTTTTCGTTCAACTACCGAACCTCGGTCGCAGTGAAGGATTCGGACTAGGGAAACTAGGAACTGGGAACTACCAAAAAGAGACCGGGGCCCTGTGAGACTTCTGGCGGCGGGAAGCGCCCTTGGGTTATCTTCGCGGAAACGCGGCGAAAGAGGGGCTGTTCCCTGGCGCTCGCTCGCCGACAACTTGGTAGCGAGCTCTCTGGACCAAGGTACCCGACCTATTGTACATATTTCGCACGAGGTTGATCCGTCGGGAGGAAGAGACGGCGAGAGAGAGAGAGAGAGGGCAGAAACGAAAGGGGAGTCTCCAACAGTGGTCCTTCCCGTCCTTTGCAGCCAGGCTCCCCCCGGTCTTCTTCTTCTTCTCCTCCTCCTCCTCTTCCTCCTGGTTGCTTCCTCGTCACCGCCAGCCTCCCCCTCGTGCTGCCAAAGGTGGATGACTGAGCGAATATCCAAACGACCCCGGTCGTTGGATCTCGGGCGCAATCGTGCGAGCCGGCGCCCGCTGGTGCGGAGGGAAGACGAGAAAGAGCAGAGAGACCTCGACACCCTTGGACGCCCATGGTCCGTCCAAGTGGTCTGTGAACAGCGGCCTGTGGTCCGTGATTCGTGGCCGTGCCCTTCTTTCGGCCTTGCTGGGATCGAAGTTTCTCACCGGCCGGGGACATTGGGTGGTCGAAACAAATCGCCGCCGTCGGCCGTTGATTTGAGCTTTGCATTTTTTGTGTGTAGACGCTGTTGCCGAGTTGAGCGCCCGTTATTATCCCAACACCCTTCGAATTGCCAATCCGGGCGCCCAGACTTTCCCGTTTCACGATTCCTCGAATGTACGAATATGTCCCCCGGGTATTCCTTCTCTAGCGTTGGACAATCGTTCTCTTCCTTCGCCGCGCTCTCTCTTTCTTGTTGTTCCCTTTTGCCCCCCCCCCCTCCCATCCCATCCCATCCCCGCCCCTCCCTCTCCGTAGTCTAGGGGAGCAAACCTCGCACAAAGGACCCCCAAGTGGACACAGTGCCAACACGCAGCAACTAGTTTTGTGCGGAAAAGCATGTTATTTCCGAAGCCCATGGGACTTGTAAAGGTCCCAGCGGCGGCGCTGTGGCGGTCTCAATGGACCACTCGCGTTGAGCCATGTCTCACTCGTTACCGCCCATCGGTTTGGTCCTTTCCCAGCGACAACTCAGCCCATCGGACAAGACACACCTCCGGGCGGCAAGGGGAGGATCGACGACGTCCGGGATGCCCTGACACCACCTTTCGCCATGCTTCGGCTTTCTTTACTATTGCGAGAAACACGCCCCTCCTATTGCCCCAGCCAAGGAAGGTTTCCTCTCGGCGGTCGTCGACTTTGAATTCTTGCTAGGCTGGAGTTGTGCCGAGTGAGGTCACTCTTCCGCTGCTTATCCTTTTTTCCTCGTGATGCCATAAATCCCGTCCCGAACCTGTGTACAAAGTCTCCGAAAACTCGGGTCCACTGCTGGAAGGACTTTAGGGCTCGTCAGGTTGTGGCAAACAAAGTAAACCGACCTGAAAGGATTCGGAGTCTCTGCGAATCGATAGTCATCGTCATCAAGGGGAAAAGAAAACAGGTATGGACGGAATATCACGTCAGTTTGTTTCAACTCGCTTTTGCTGGAGACGGGAGCGATTGCGGCCCGGCGCATTGGATTTCTAGTTGCTGACGAATTGTGGAGCCTTCCAATTGGACTCAGTTCCGGATCTTTTTTTCTGGCAGGTACCTTTTTTGCTCACCCGTCATTGGTCTTGATAAGGTTCCAAGGGAGAAGAAAGAAAAACTGAAGTCTGCGAAGGTTGCTGGTTGTAAAAATAAAAAAAAAGCCAAGGCATATGTCTCTCAATGATATGTTCGTGATATCATCATCGCGTATTGCAAGCTTTGGCCAATTACCGACTAAGGTCAAATCCAGGTACGCCCCACGATTGTAAGAGATAGAATTCAAGCTTTCGTAGATCTCCACGCTGCACATCTGATAGCATGGCATTAAGGATGGCCTCTCGGCTGTCTCATGCCCTGTCCTGCCCTGCCTTGCCGTGCGCTGCCCTGCACTGCCCTGTGCACGCAATGTTTCTCCAGTATGCAAGCCGAATAGGGCTGGGTGGCTGTGGGCTATGCGAATGCGACAGTGGAGGGTCACTTGTGCGTGGGCATGCACAAGCAGGTAAATGGGATTATGCACATGTACGGAGGGTGCATGGAGTCGCCCTAGGTACGGATACAGCACATTCGTATCCAAACGCGGGCTTGTCGCTGGGCAGCATCTGAGACATCATGCCGACGGCTTTTGCTTTGGAGATGCTGCGTCTTCGCTGTCAACACACTCGGCTTACATCCATACGGATACTGCAACCTCGACCGATCCGGTAGCGAAAATGGCCACGTTGACATGACGCGAGAAGCAAAGGAGGGGGAGTGGGCGACGGGATGCATCCTTTTTCGCGACGGCACGGCGTTCGGGGACTCGGTAGGTACCTACGGCGATTCACACAATTTCACATCTGCAGGAAACGTTCACGTTCGTTGCCATCTGTAATGCTAATCGTCCTTGCAGAGACGATACATACATGCTTGGGGATCCAACGTTGTTTCATGCACTGGTGAGCTCATGAACCTGAGGGCGCCGTGCAGTCTTCATACAGGGCCCGACAGGTATGTCTTCTCCTCGGTCTCGGCCGGCAGGACTCTGCCAAGCGAAGTCACCAACCAACCCAGCCACCAGGTTATTACACATCACCTTTGGGTTGTCGTGTCTCGAGTCGCCAAACATCGTCAAGGGCGGGAGCTAACGCGCCTCTTGTTTAGCTCACCTGGAATGTGTGGGTGTGGGAGTCTCGGAAAAGTTCCAAACTCGGCACCTCCAATGTCTATCGCGACTCCGCGAGCCCCGTATCGAGTGCTTCGTGAAAATACGAATACAGTCATGATGAAGCAGATGCGGGCGCGGGTGATGAGGACAAAATGAGATCACGCCAGCGAACATGGATTATGAAGCATTGCCGTAAGGGCCGTGCTCCCATTCTACGGGGAGAAATCAGATCTCGCATTGCCCATCTTTTTTAATAAAAGCAACGAGCATGGTTCTGTCGCATATCGAGTCTTTGCCGGGCAGCGAGGGAGCGGAAAGGGCCCCAGCGAAACACGAGGGTCGAGGGCTTCGCATCTCCGTCGAGCGGCCGAGAGAAGACCCTCCGGGCAGGATTTGCTGCAAGGTTGCTGCAAGCTTCATGTACATGCAAGATTGACCTCAAACCATTCGCATCTCTTCCGTGATCCTTCTTCATCTGCCAGACGAGCCTCAAAATGACAGCTTGGAAATGAGGAACGCGACGAAAAAGAGGGGAACCAAGAAATGGAGGTCGAGATTTCGACACATCCTTGCTCGGGGCTTGACGGAGAGTTGAGTTGAGTCTTTGATAAGACAAAGGAGCAAGACCAACAGTCACGACGACTCTCCGACTCCACACCGACGAGAAAGCTCGCGCACAAATCCAAGCCTGAGAGGCGTATCCGCAGGGACGGAGTGGTGAGTCGAAAAAACCACTTAGACCATCCGGTCTTGTTTTAACGCAGGTACCCAGCAAGGGCGGCTTCTAAAAGCAAGGGCGAGTGGTCGGGTCCTGCCTTGCCCCATCGTCGCTGCGTGAGACAGACGAAGGGACAGGAGATGTTCGACGCTTGGGGCAGGCACTGTCTTGGGCTTGATTTGGATTGGGAAGGGCGGGAGGCGGGTGTTTCCTGCCCTGCGTAACGGGCTGCGTCGTCTGGAAGCTCCTGCCAGCCGTCGCTCTTGCAGCCTTGCTTTTTTTACACACACACACAACCTTGAAGGGGTCAACAAGGGAAGGAGGGATAGGCGAAAGGCGAGAGGGACAAGAGAAAAAAAAGAGGAGACCAACGCTCCTTCCCTTCTTTCCCTTCTTCCTTCCCTTTCCCACCGCCACCCCCACAGCACACAAGATGGAAAAGAAGCTGTTCGGTCCCAGGTGGGAACTGATCCTCGCAACCTCGTCAACTCAAGAGTCAGAGCTGAATCTCGCAAGTCTGTCCAGGAATGGCCAATCCCGGGTCCGTTGACAACTTTGATGGGGGCAGAGAGAGAGCAGGGGATCACGCGCACTGTGGCAGACAAGCGCCCCCGTCAGGCAGCCCGGAGGTACCGGTACTTCGCGCCGAAAACCCAAACTCCAACAACCCCTACCGCCAACCAAGGGGAGAAGGAGGAGCCACCTCGAAGGCCTATCATCCTGGTTGTTTGTCGCCTCACCCTCGCAACCTCGCCCGCCATCATACACATTGGGTTCGACTAGCTGGGGCACTGATCATGACTATCCTCCGTGCCTCTTGCTCCCTCTCCGGGAATCTCGGTGTTGGCGACTCGAGCTGTTTGCGGGCTAGGCAAGGGTAGGGAGCCAGAGAGAATGCTTTCCTCTTCTCCTTCTATGCGACTTGTGAACTGGCAGAACCGCGTCTGACCATCAGCCCAGGCTCGCGTCTACTTAGCATCTCTATCGAGATCAGGCGCCCTCCCCAGCCAACTGGAGCGCTCGCCATTCTTTCGTGTCGGGAGGGCTTGACAGCTGGCCGCCCCCGACTGGCTGTGACGGGTCGCCCAGCACGTTTCAACGGGGGACACATGGCCAGCCACATTGTCAACCCGAGCCCTCGACGAGCCTCTTTCGGTCCTCGATTCAGGCTCTTGTCTCACTCGGGATAGTCCATCATAACACAGAGCGTCTTGGGGCAAGACAAGCCCCGGCTCGGGTCCGGTCCAGCCCAGCCTCCTCCCCCGTCATTTTCGCCGTCGCTGATGCCAAAGCCGCCCCGCTTCGTCGGTTGGGGGGTTTCCTGTCCGTCTCACCAACCGTCGTCCCATGATGGGCCGGACATGCCCGCACACCAGGCTTTCTCTCTCGAACATGGTTCTGACACGGCGCAGAACCCAGACCAGAAGGGAGCGTATTTGCTTTTTCCTCAACCGCCATCGTACCATGAGAATCAACTCGGCCGCCGCTAACCCGTGAGCCGTGGCACCCAGCCTCGTCATTGTACATAAACTGTGCCAGACGTCGGCTCGTGGCGCCCTTGATTGAGCAGCTACCCGCATCTCCGAGACGTCCCTGCCGCGCGCCCTCTTCCGCCGATGCGTCTTCTTCGTCTTCGACGAGGGGCTTGACATTCCAGGTTCCTGCGTCCTCAACGAGACAATTCCGAGAGCCTCATCCATCCTGCATGTCATACTGGACTAGCTGGGTGTCAAAGCCACGGGAATTGGAGCCAACCGTTGGCCTTCATTCACTGACCCTGAACCTGGAAATCTGCTTCGCCGTTTGTTTCCGCACATTGGCTCGGCATGTCCACGGAGTCTCGATTGGCCAGTGCAAGTGTCAGCTGGTTGCCATCAGTTCTCGTCCTCAATCTATTCACCCAATATTTCAGCTCCCTCGACGGCGCCACCTCATATGTGATGAGCAGATTGAGTTGCCAAAGAAGCAAAGTACCCGCCTTCACATGAAAGCATTGACCAAGCCCGACATGGTGGGGTGGTTGCGGCAATCTCGAATCTCGAGTTGCAGAGTTGAATAGTCGGTTTCGAGAACAACAGATCTCTGACTATCAATAACAACAACCCGCAAAAGGAAACTAGAGTCCAAATGACTTCGGATCCGATCAGCAGCTACGCAAGCCTTGGATAATGTCCTCCGTCCCGCAGCACGCGTGATGAGAGGAAAGTGCCCGCACGCGGCGACCTCGAGCGTGAGGTTTCCGTGTGCTACAAAGGCAACCTCGGGTGAGATTTTCTATCTCTCAACTCCCGTCCTTCACAACATGTCTCAGCCTTAGAAAAGGCAAAGCCGGATACGAAACGCTTCATCCACAAGCCCCCAACTCGCCAGGATCCGCGACTTGACTTCAATGCTGCTATCCTCATCATGGCGTGAGGACTGCATGGCTCCCCGTCATCATCCGTTGTTCCCATGTCCATGTCGTCTGCACGCCCCCGGGAGGGCTGAGCTTCGATTGCTCGCCAGCGCCCTTCTGTGCTTCTGGCCTGGAGTCCCTGCAGCCGGCGACAGGGATGGGGAAGGGATCATGTTGGCTTGAGCACTTGCATGACCTGCACAGCGGCTATGTAGTGCATGTCAAGGCCGTGGCCAATCAAAGGTGCAGCGAGATCGGGAAGAGCGGACAGGGGGCCCTGCTGGGACGTTTCATGGACCCCAGCCCTCCATGTCCAGCCCTTTGTTTTCTGGGCCGACCAACCACCGGGCGCCGTCCGCTCGATTTCATTGTCCCGTCCGTCGTGGGGGATCGGAAGGCCAAGGATTCGCACATCCAAGTGGCCACTTTTTCCCTACCGGTGCCTCCACTCTCTTGCACGCCGGCCATTGCCTCCGCTGGTGGTGGGGATGTTGGCGTTAGTCTACCCGTTCGTCTTCCTGTCAGATGCGAGATGGGCACGGTACGAAGGACGGGTTGAAAGAAGGGCACTCGTCGAGAGCCTTTGGTGGTCGCAAAAGTCCCACACACGGTACCATTGCAACCAAGACTCAGCAGCAGGACGGACCTTGGCTACGATGAGCTCGGGTTTGGAGTCTGCGTCCCAAGATGCTGCCGGCTCTCTCTCTCTCTCTCTCTCTCTCTCGCACCAGGCTTCCCAGTATCGACACACACGGGCGGGGGCTTCGGGAAGTGACCATTTCCCCGCAGCCCACGATCCGAGGCAATTCTCTAGCTCGAGAGAGAGGGAAAAAAGACCTCGCTCGTAAACGACTCAATGACACATCAATGGACAGGCGTTCCGCAAGAGCGAAGGACATCTCTGGCAGACTCGCTGGCCGCGTACCTCCGAGCTTCGAGTTCATCAGCAGTTATCTGAGGCCTCGAGCTGGCTTGCTGGTATTGATACTAGGCCGGGCCGCTGACTTTGAAGCAACCCAATGAGAGCCCACCACGTCTCGGGCACACCACCACCACATCCACGCCAGAACCGCCAGCGCAACCACCCTCAGCGCGCAGAAGTCGAATCCACGAGATGCTTGCATTTCCATTGGCTGTTGGGGCCTTTGGGTCCTGGAGCCTGCTGAACTTACCGGGGTAGGATTGAATTTGTCTCTATCATCAACTCATCATTCCGTGACCTGGACTCGCTTGCCCAATGGCTACGAGGTTAAATGAGGCACTGGACGAGGGCGCCATTGGCCGTCTCCGTTTGATGCCTCATCAAATGATTGCGCCTTGGAGGGCTACATGGTATGGATGGTTCTACCGTCGGGGAAGCTTCTCTTTGCCAACACACAGCCAAGCAAAAGAAGCTCACCCATCCGCTGGCTCACGCCTGCATGTGCGTGCATGCCGTGGACAACGGTCCGCTTCGCATGGCGACGCCAGTGGCCGACGCCGTGGCTAAACGGGGACTGGCGTTGCATTGGCGCTCGACGAAGAGTGTGTCGGCCTTCTTGGCTCCCACGACTCCCACGAATTCTTCAATGCCTGCACGGCGGCGGCGTAAGACCGAGTTTGCTGAAGAATCGACAAGGAAGCAGAGGTCCACCCCTTCTTCTCGGAGAGAGAGACACAACGCGGCCAGCCAGCCAGCTCCAAGGATATTTTCACTCAGGAGAGAGGCAGCGAGCTGCCCTCCACACACACCCATCCCCCATCCCACGTCCCCCATCCCCCCAAAGACGGCTCTGTGCACATGCTGCCGCTGCGCTTCTCGACCCCCAGATGCGATCTGGCAGCGCTTAGTGCGCTCCTGTGCTGTCCCTCCATGGTTGCGCTTGTCCTAGATCTGACTTGATGCTTGCATGCGCATCTCGCTTCCTCCAACCTCACTTCCGTTCCTGAAAGCGTGCGTCTCGGGACCTGTAACATGAAAAGTCGTCGTCCTCTTCCTCGGCCGCAATAAACTCTGGCGCCGGGTCCGAGGAGGGAAACGGCCAGCAGAACCTTCGCCGGTTCTTTGCCCTCTCGGGCCCCGAACGGCACTCGTTGGGGTCTAGTGCCTGCTCTCACCGCTACTCCGTCGCCTCGAAAATACCTACGGGTGTGAGAGAGGTACCTGGTCCTTAGACCAACCCCCCTCCCCTGCATAGGCATGCACGAGGTCCATGATAACGACACCACTTCCTTGCCAACTCACCTGGTGGCCCCGCCGAACAACGACGAAACAGATCTCAAAGAAAGGCAAGCAGCAGGCAGAGCAATCGGCGGTTGGCGCTCCCTGTCAGCAGCATCCCGGGGGGCCGCCGACCGCATCATGTATCATGTACTCCGCATTGGGCTGGTACATACGAGACCAGACCACGAGGAGAATTGACAATCACAAGCGACATTTTGGGCTGTGTAACCCGGGCCGCCTTGGTGATGAAGAAGATTGAAGGGTAAAGGGGTGTGATGAGGCGGGCGGAGCGGACGAGGCGAGGACGACGAGGACTTGGACGGGGTCCACGTCAGTTCTCGAGGGTTCGAGACTATGGGGATTTCTCTTACGGTATCCGTACGGGCTATACTTGGTACATGAGGCGAAAATGAGAGGGCCGTTGAGCTGAGAATAACGTCGTCGAAGGGGACAAAAAAAAAAGGGTGAGGATCTAGCTCTCGTCCTGGCTACATTAGCCTTCCCGCACAGCAGCAGCGCAGCTCGGGAAGGGAGGGGAAGAGACCACGGGCGACGGTCCACCTGCCACGGCTGCCAGCTAATGTACGGATATGCACGAATATGTACAAATGAGGGGAGACCAGACCTGAAGATGGCCTTGGACAGCCGGGAATAGGTGCGCATTCCTAGGCGGGTTTCTCCATGATGCAAAAGGCGAGCCGGAGCCGTTGCCGGCAGGTGATCAGCATGCGCTGATAATTCGGGAGCGTCCCGGCAAGGCACGACAGTGGTTGACAAGAAAGAGGTTGGAAGAGCGTGAGGCATATGGGCGCATCCCCCGCCTTTGGCTTCCTCGTTTGCCGTGACCATGGCATGTCAAGGACGTTTGGGTCGGCCCTTGGACCTTGTCAAACTTGTCATGCTGCTTCCATGCAGCCGGCGATGCAAAGTCCACCCGGCTGCTGCGTCCCGTCGCTTCAGCGTATCTCTTCATCGGGAGATTTGGAGCACGATAGGTCGACAAAGTTCAGCGAGTCCAAGTCAACGGGGTGCGGTTGCGGGCTGCAGGTATGATCCGCATATGTGCAGGGAGGTGGTGCTTTTGGAAGCGGGAGGAGGGAGGGAGGGGATGGAGGGGAGGAGGAGGGTGTGGTCAGCCCGCTCACAGCCAGAAACCTGGTGAGAGGGATGGATGTTGATGTGCTTTTTTTGGTTTTTATTTTCTTTTTCCTTTGTCGTGCTTTTTGAGACTATCCTACCAACCAGTTTAGCCCATCATGCTTTTCCCACATGGCAGAGCAGTTGAGGCAGAAGAAGGAAATGGAAACGCATGGTGGGTGAAGGAGAAGACTCAAGACGCGGAAAGGGCGTGTATCGTTGAGGCTGGGGAGGGAGGGAGGGAGAAAAAAAGGAGCAGGGGCTGGGGCTGGGCGAAAAGTGAAATGGCTGGCTGGCACTCAGAACTCAGGAGGGAGGATGACGATCAAGGAGGAGAGAAGAGGAATCAACTGGATCAGGGAGGCCCGTTCGCTCTCTGGTGAGATTATTCCCTTTCGATGGGCTGGGGCACTCGGGCCGGAAAGCCCTAGGAGCAGGAGGTGCCTTGTTGGTTGTGCTTTGGATGAGTTGGAAGCAGGCGATTTGCCCCCAAAGAGGGACTTTTAGCTGCGGGCAGGATTGCGTCAACGAACGAGGGTGGCCAAAAGGGAAGAGGAAGAAGAAAGCAATGTCGGTACTACAATCTTGTCTTCCCGTCCCCAGCCCCGGCACGGGAAGGGAAGGGGAGGGATATCACCAACAAAGAGGATACGAAGAGGCGTGCGACGTGGGAAAAAAAAAAAAAA
>JAMQMW010000218.1:0-16544 GCA_024115155.1 Thelonectria blattea
CGACTATATCCTTCCTCTCTCTCAGTCTTATGACCAATCCTTTATGGACCTCTCCCGTCAGAGTCTAGCCCCCCCGGCGACGACGACACACCACCAATGGCACCAGCCTCGGGCCCTTCATGAAGACCACCACCGGCTCGGACCGCCTCCTCCGCCTCCTCCTCCGCTTCCTCCGCCGCCGCCGCACCGTATATGTCCTTCGTGCTTCGACCTCGACGAGTCCCCCGCCGCCGAGCTGCCGGCCAACCCCGAGATACGCGTCGACCATGTGTCGTTTGTCGTGTCCGTCGGCCGGACCCTGGCCCAGCTGAGGAACACGGCCTCGACGGGATGTCAGGCTTGCTCGCTGGTGCTCAAGGTGCTGCGCTTCTTCGGGCTGGACCTGGACGGCGTCGGCGAGACGAGAAACATCTATTTGCGGCTGCCCATCGGCCCGGGAATCGTCGAGGTGTCGTTTCCGAGGCATGGGGTTGAGGTCAATGCCCAGTTGTATACTGCCTTTTGTATCCATCACCGTCTCTCTGCTCGTTTGTTGGTCGTGCTTGTCTAATACTGTCGACGCAGCCGAAGGCAAGACGTGGGGGCGTATTCGCCCGTTGAAGGAGATCACGACGGACCATCTCTCCACGGACAGCATGATCTTCATAAAGGCGTGCATGAAGAGTTGCATCGAGAACCACGCATCCTGCCACAACATCCCCAGCGAGCTGCCCACACGCCTGCTCGATGTTGGGGAGGCAAACGACACTCAAATCCGCCTAGTCCTTCTGTCCGAGTGCGTCCACCGTCCAGACTACATCGCCCTGAGCTACTGCTGGGGAAATGCCGTGACGGTGACGACGACCCTGTCCAACATTGACGAGCACAGGGTCGGCATCGACGTCTCGACGCTTCCGAGAACCTACTTGGATGCCATTCTCATGGGCCGGGAGATTGGAGCCCGCTATCTCTGGGTCGACGCACTGTGCATCATCCAAGACTCCTTCGAAGACTGGGAGACGGAGACGGCCAAAATGGGCGGCATCTACGCGGGAGCTCGGCTGACGCTTGCCGCCTCGGCGATATCGACAGCTGCACAGCCGTTTCTCAAGCGTGACGGTCCTACGGGACCTCCACCTATCCGAGAGTCACCCGAGATATTCAGCGAATGGATGCACGAAAACGGAAACTCCGTCCTCATGCAGGCGAGACTCATCCCCGAGGTGGGCGTCCACCGGAAGTGGCACGACAACAACAACTCGGAACCGCGATCGTCCCTGGAGCCGCTCTCTAGACGGGGATGGACGCTGCAGGAACGAGTCGTCGCCACTCGACTCCTCTCCGTGTCGGAGACGGAGCTGCAATGGACCTGTCAGGAAACCATCACGTGCGAGTGTCGGTCGAGGCTCAACCACCGCCGCGAATTCGGCTTCACGCCGCTTCATCGCATCACCAAGGTGGAAGATGCTTTCAACTTCTGGCACAAGGCCGTCGAGAACTACACCAAGCGGACCTTGTCGTACCCTCACGACAAACTGCCGGCCATCTCCGCCATTGCCGCCCTGGTGCATCAGAAGACGGGCTCCAGCTACGCCGCGGGACTGTGGCTAAACAACATCCACTTGGATCTCCTCTGGCGACGATGCAATACCATCAAGGGCCCTCCGTCTCCCGAAGTCACGGCGCCGACCTTTTCCTGGGCGTCTATTGATGGGGAGGTCGACTACTACTGCTTCCGGAACGGCAAGGAGCCCTTCCAAACGAGCGCGTCCGTCACCGAAATGGAGATCACGCCCAACCCGAACTCTCCTTTTGGTCGTGTTGGTAATGGCTCCCTCAAGGTCTTTGGGTCTCTCGTGCCTGGCTTCGTGGAGAAGTCGTTCGACGACGGATGGATGGTCGTTCGTCTGGGCGAGACACGCCTGGAGCTCTACTCCGACACTCGACTAGGAGACTTCTCAACCCCGGACGCCAACGGCACATGGCAAAAGTACGCGTGCCGCCTGGTCCCCGTCCCCGACTCCGAGAATCCGGGGAGCAGCACCAGCAGCCCGGGCGAAACCCGCGAAAATGACGAGCCGAGACGGTGCTGGGGCATCAGGATAGGCTCGTTTCAGTCGCAGCATGCTTCGCCCACGAGCCACGAGCTGCTGGTGCTCGGGAAGCCGGCTAGGAGCCCGGATGCGTTTGAGAGGATCGGGTTGGCTTCGCTGGAGGGTGTGGACGAGGAGGTGCTTTTTCGGCCGGAATATCTGAGCACGATTACCATCATATAGTTTGAGTTAGTTTTACGTTGACAGGCTGGATTATGATCCCTCCAATGCCTTTTTCTTATGCTGGACACTGGTTGCTTATTATACATGATGGTGATTGCTTTGAAGGTCTAGGCCCTTTCCTGGGGCGTTGTGAGTTGCGGGGATATAGTATTAATCCTCTCAGGCTCCGGAATCCAGGGGTCAAGGTGAGGTCTGGACATTTCGATCGTCGGCGGCTCGTTGTTCAGAGGTCATCAAATGACTGGCTACCTACTTTGAAGACTTGTGCCTCGATGTCCTGGAATTTAGGCCTGCGCCTCCTCCGACTCCGGCCATGACTATAAAGCCGGCGAGATTCTTTCAGCCCAACTCGGAAGTTGCGACGGCACCTCTCTTCACCCGTAACCCGATCATCGATGGCTGCTGCCGTTATGTGTTGATTCCTGTGTTTCGCTCAGTCGCAAGGGTGGTCAACTGTTTCCAAGGTAATTTCAGATGCCATGCAGCATTAGCATCTGCCAAGTACCTTGCGCAGTCTGCTCTCGAGTCTCAGGCACCTATTTACAGGTGCCAGCGAATCTGCCTCGCCAGTTGACTGAACACTTTGAGGTCTCCCAACCACGGTCGGTTGCGGAGGTGACATAATACCCTTAGCCGCACCTGTCGTTTTGAATGGCCGCTGGCCTGGTGTGTCACGACTCACGAGTCACAACCTTCCTGGCTCTCTATCCTAACCCCCGCCAACCTCTCTTTGAACCTTCCCAAATTGACCATGACAACCCTTGATGACGACGAGATTAGCGGCTCCGAGTTCTCCGGTAGGACCGGTACGACGGTAGGGGAAAATGGCAACTGTCACTCACGACTCGCTGTCGCCGATGGCGCAGGCGATGGAAGTACTTCTCAATGTCCAAGAGAGTCGCAGCCAACGCCTCTCGGAACCTCGCCAAGCTTTCAAACGCCCATGTACATCCCTCTCCTCGAACCTCCGGAAATAAATGCGCCGCTACTCTCAGACCCGGAACCACCTCAACTTGATAATCCGTCTCTCGCGGATAACGACACCCCCAATGGAGAGCGCTCGACTCCGCAAAGGCCATCGACGGATGACTTCCCCACGGTTACTGTAACGCCACCGCCCGAAACGCCATTTCTCAACTGGTGGATTCTCGAAATCATCTGCTGCTTCATCGCAGTCCTCAGTCTCGTCGCCCAAGTCGTAGTCCTGGCCAAGTTTGATCGAAAACTGCAAGACAGCTAGCCCAGCGAGACCATCACCATCAATGGCGCCATCGCCATTCTGGTAACTATTTGTCGCGCGTAATTCATGACTGCCGTGGGAGCTGCACTGTCGCAAACCAAGTGGACTTGGCTCTCTCCCCGCGATGCAATAGTTGCGCCTCAACTTGGCGATTTCGCCTTGTTTGACGAGTCTGCGAGGGACCCATGGGGAAGCGTGCAGTTGCTCTGGTGCTTCAAAGGAGGCCGTGTCAGCTGCGTATTGAGCGGGGTCAATTTGACGACGCGGGTCTGCAGCAGTATGACCTACAATGCCTCGGTCTTCAATTTCGAGTCCAGCTCCGATCGCCTCTTCTCCTTGGAGGGCACGCCAGCCAAGGAGTCCTAGAGACAAATGGGGACATCCCATTCGAGTCAAACCATCATCCTCATAATGTGGGGATGGGTTGTCTTTCCCATCGCAAGGATATTCGCCTCGTTTGGCTATGTGATGGTTGAAATGAAGCACACGCGCTTGATGGGGAATATCAAACCGTGGAAGGATGATGCGCTCGTGGCCTCTTTGCGTGGGCATGGAGAGCCGGATGAAGGAGTAGGAAAGTGAAGGCCTGTATGAGGCGGAAGGTATTCGGAAGAGAATTGGGACTTATTTTGTCACGTTTGCCGGAGTTTAGGTACCTTGAAAGGACCTCGATATTTCCTTTTTTAGCAAATCCGTTCGACTGCTGAACGAAGACAGAAAAGGGCATCCTTCTCGGCATCTAAGATCTTTCGCTTTCCTGTTTATGATACCGGCGTACTCTCATGTCGTCCATCTCAAAACACTCACGCTTCAGCCTCAATACCCTTTGCATTGCTCAACTCGCCGCTGGCGGCATGCTGGAAAGCCATGTGATCCGTAACAGTCTTGAGCATGTCTCTCTGTATTGCAAACTCCTTTCACTGCTCGAGCCCTTGCAATAAATGCCGCACTCGTTCCCTGCCTTGCGATTTAGCTGCCAGGATCTTCACCAACGCCGCCTTCAAGTCGGGACCAATCACACCCTTCTGCACTGGGTGACCGGTGTTGTTCCCTAACGACTCAGCATCGCAACTGCGTCACATGGCTGTCAGTCAAACCTAGGTCAATGGCTTGATGAATAGCGCGTTGATCCTATTCACAACTATAATGTTCTAGACACCCTCAAAGGCTTGTCGTGTCTCGATCCGGAGGATGGTGACCAGGAATCGTTGGCTTAATGGAGGTTCTATGTTAGCGCGCGGTTAGGATTGAACCGCTCGAGAGCCATCAGAGAGTCGAACCCGCGCCATCCCTTGGGAGGAAATTTGGCATCTAGAACGAGCTGCTTGGCTTCCTAGATTGTCCGCACGAGAGGTACGAGGATCCAAGTGTGAGTATGAGATGCGATGCGTCTCATACCGATGAAAGAACTCGCATCATGGACGCCGCTATCTGCCATCCCCAAGAGATAATTCGACACAATGGTACTCTGGGGGACCTCCAAATGAATTACGGAACTATAGAAGGGGCATGGGGGAGGCTTTTCTCCCAATCGTTGTTTCTTTTCCTTTTCCCTTTTCCCTCTCTTCCTCGCAGAACATCCTTTCCATTCACTCCACACTTGCTACGAGACTGCACCGCCAAGCAGACGACTTGTGACAGCTTCTGGCAGCGGTCGCCCGGTCGCGAGTTGCCCAGTTGTCTGGTGGCTGTTAGTTGTCACGGCTGATGGTGCTTACACGGTCGACTTCACTTGTTACCTCGGGTCTAAACTCATAGTCTACTAAAGTCTTCAGGTTCTACCTAAGATACCTTCGTAAGCTAAAGTCTCTAGGTTGTACCTAATCTCATACTAAACTTTCCAGGTTCTATCCAATCCTACCCAGAAACCAAATAACGACGAACCAAAGTACATAAACTCCTCTCATGTTCCATCACCCCCCCCGCTGTACCAACCCCAAGGCTCGGAACCGCTCAGCCTTCAACACAACGTAAGGAGTGCGATGCTTCCCACATTACATCGGGAGCCATTCTGTAGGTGTCTCCTCGGTGCTGCTGTCCTCAGATTCAGACACTACTTGTACCCTTGGGTCGAATACAGGGATGTTCGGCTCGCACACGGTTTCAACATCTGGCATTTTGCCGACCTCGAAGTACTCTTGAATTGCCTTGTTAGTGCAATCGGAGGAGTGAGCCAGTACTCCATGCTACATCGAAACAAGGTCAGCTTGGTCGATTGTAGAGGGGAGCCAAGGGAGAACTTACACCGGCGCCTTGATGTACCACAGCCCTGCTCCCCTTGAACCAAGCGATCGCCTCCCACACATGACTCAACGGCGCAACAAAGTCGAATGCGCCCTGGCACCTCGATTTCAGAGGCACCTGGCCCACCGCTGTTGAATAGAACAGTCCCCTTGATTGGTGTCTTAGTTGCCCTGATCCGGAGCGGCTGTAGATCGAAGGTCACAATGGAATCTGGCTTGCCCCTTTGTTGTTGGGCAGTCGATTGGCGTTCGGAATTTGGCCGGAAGCAGGTCAGAGAGCTCGTCGCAAGGGCGCCATGGCATTTTCGACTTCGTGTTTGATGATTCTTGGACAACAGTCGCGTCTGACGGGTGGAAGTCGAAGGCTTGTTGGGTCACAGAGAGGATGAAATGAGACCAAAAGTGAGAGGTGAGTTGATGCTTGACAGGACGGAGTTCTCTGGGGACACATTGCCAGGTTATATACACGCTTGAAGCTCCTTGAGTCCTTCCCTCATTCCACGAGAGCCTCTTGGCTGCAAGTACGGCCAACTAGAGGGCTGTCCACAGTCCTTCCATCAGTGAGCAAGTCCCAACAAAGCAGCCTTCCCAGCGCCTTCCAGTCCTGCCGAGTGCCACTAATCCACGAAGCGCCTGGATCCGTCCCTCCTTTCATCTCTCCAGCCGCAAAGCGGCAGATCCCGCACTCGACTAGCCTCCTGCCACTCTTGAGAGGCAGGCTCCCTTCTGGAGGGATCCACCACGGTTGGGAAGGCTTCGTTGAGGAGGCGGAGAGATGCGGCCGTTAGTGGAGGGATATGACTTAGACCGGAGCCCTTTTCGGTGGCCCAGGGACATCGGACGACACGAGCTCACATCTTCAAGACTTCCTACTCCAACGGTGACTCTAAAACTCGGAAACTCTCGTAGGGCCACGACGACAACTTCAAAAAGTCCCGTAAAGTTCGCCTGGATGACGACGGAGACTTTGCTGTAGCCCTCACCACGGTGCGTCTATAAGTAAGCCTAGCAGAAACTCCCATTTTTCGAAGAACATGCAAGCCCACGCAACAAGATCTCATCCACGCTTCGTGACACATCCGCCAGCGAAGACGGAGACAAATCATCATCGCGACCTCTCCTATCCTATGACTCAAGGGCCATGACTTACTACGACATTTCATCATTCACCAGGCTTCTCCTAATTTTGGGAGCTCTTGCAACATCTGTCCTCTGCCGCCCGACGACAATGGACATATCCAAGAAACCATTTTACATTGAACCCTCGTGTGGAGACTTCTTGAGCAGCACCTGGAAAACCAAGTACCTGGGGTTTCAGCTGCAGAACATGTGCGTCAAGGGATCTCCCCCTGACGAGTCTAATCCGATCCGGGAGCTGGACGTCAGCATTGCGCAATCGGGCAGAAGGCCATGAAGATCACCGTCAAGTTAACCAACAACAACCACGTCCCGGTCACATTGGCGCCGTATGGGAATCCCCTCGATGAGAACGCTGTTGACCTCGGATATTTCCGTCTTGTGAGGAATATCACCCAATCGGAACGACAATTGGAAGACTTTTTGAGTATGATGACACCTGATTTTGACCAGCGCATCTATTTCCCGGGGCTTCAGCCCGGTCAAAGTCGAGAACGGGAATTCGAGATGACGAGCGACCGCATCAAAAATGGAAGCAGAGTGGTGGTGGACGGATTCTATGGAGGAGTATGGGCGAGAGATGAGGCGCAAGTTATGCAAGCGTTGAAGGCTGGGAAGGCTTGGAAGGGAGAGCAATGGCTGGGGAGATGGTTGTCAGATTGTATTGTCCTGAACCTCGATGATTCCCCGGGGCACCTTGACGACTAGAGTCCTCCAAGTTGGAATCTTAAATGCAATGAAAAGTCTTTGGGATCTTGGTCCCTTATGCTCTATTTAATTGTATGCGGAAGATTATGAACTGCAGTGTACTTTTTTCCATGCCCCTATCCTTGACCTCGTTCCACGATGCCCAACCGACGAACCACTGACCAGGCAATTCCAACGTAATCGACTCGCTCTCCTTGGAGACCGAGAACTAATCATGTCATGCTCCGCCTCACTGCGCCGTCTTTGACTTCTTCTGCCGAAGACGCGCAAAATACCTCGAAGTAGCGCCCATGGGCACGTCAAAAGGGAGCGAATCCTGGCACAAGTAATGGAGCACGGTGTAGAACCCGAGTAATCCGGAAATAAAAGCAAACACGCCAGATGCTTTCATGAGGGCGGCACTGACTGCGAGCTTCCCGTCGGCCTGTGCGAATTGCGACGACGCGTCGAGGCTGAGGCAGACTTGGAGTGCTACGAATATGCTGATGTAGACGATTGAACTTGGGGAGAGTTAGCACTTCGAGGGGCGAGATGAGTCAACGGCGGACTTACAATGGCAAGCTGGCAATTAGGAAGAAGATGTTCAATACCGCCCACACTGTTCCTCGTCAACAAACATTTCTGATCTGGCTGATGCCGTCACTCACATAATAGGTAGAAGCCCATGGCGTTGTAGTACTCTGTAGTCTTGCCTCCGTATGAATCCACGACACCAAATGAGGGAAGCATGATTGCTCCGTAGCCTCCGTAAAAGAGGCCTACTGAAATTAGATAGTGCTTAGAATGCCATGAGACTGACTTACCGTAAGCACTCAAAACGGTGTAGGAAAAGGTGGCCCCTCGAATCAGCTCCCATTGGGCAGAGATCAAGAGTCCAACGCAGGCCACGAAACACAGATCTGCAATAAAGACGGTTTGGTTCGACACGTCTCGGAAGCCCATCATGCTTAATGACACGGCAGTCAAGGTTACTGCGAATCCGGCCATGGCCAAGGCTGACTGCATCGATATCCTATTAGCACCAGCCCAAGGGGGTGAGGTCTCTTCCGTACCGGGTTGCCGATTCGCTCCCCAAAGTGAGGGTTACGGTAAGCCAAGGTCGGAGTCATTGAGAAGGGCGTCTGTGACTGGACCCCGAACTTTTCCTCGTCCATGGCGTCGAAGCCCATTGTACCGGGTGAATGTGAGAGTCTTGAGGGAGTTGAGATCTGAACAGACGGAACTTGACTACACCAGAAACAAGACTCGCATCTGGGATACCTTATATAGGTTCTGTAACTTGTGTATCCGCAGGACTGCTCGGAAATCCTCGGAACATTGTGATCCACGACGTGAGCAATGGGAGAAATTTGCCAGTCGAAACGCGTTGAGCAAGGTCGACTCTTACCTAATCGTCACCTACACGGTGGTCTAGGCCTTTCTGGACGAAGCCGAAGCTGCCTGCGAAACCGGCTCCGTGATTTCATCCCCCCTGTCGCTCATTTCGTTAGCGCTGCGGAGAAGAGAAAACCTGGGGAGTCGTTGCGAGCTTATTTTCTATTGCTGTTTGTATCTAAAGATGCGTAATAGCATGGCTTGTTCAATCTTTTCTTCTCCCGCCTGTTTGTTCAGAGCGAGCATGCCCTCTCCAGCCGTGATTCTTCTCCTTCACCGAAACACCGCTTGCTTGACAGAACCCGATGAGCCGCAGGCAATCTGACCTCCTCCCAGCCAATCAGATCCAATCCTAATCCCAAAAAGGCTTCCGAGTCTCCACGAACCAGGATGGGGAATTATAGCCGATGGTATGCGGTGCAGTGTGAGAAGAAACGGTGTTACGTACTGTATTGCTTGTCCCAGACGTTGAAATTTCCTGACAAGGACAAATAGGAGAGAGAAGTGGTGATTGATTGGTGCAATGAATGCCTTTCACGCCCCATGATCTGTCGAGTCGAGGTGGAGGACGTTGACTCACTAGAGCCAGATCACTCGAGACCTCAAGGTCCTCAGCAACCCAGAAAAGGCTTCTTTTCCCGGATCCGGGGGGGCTCATCTGCTCCGTAATTCCCGGGGCACATCAAGATTCGAGCGGGAGATGCGACTGGCCGTTTGTTAGTCGGATTTAACTGCCGAAACCGCATATTATTTCTGCAAGTAGATGATCTATGAGGACCAGAATATTCTTCCCGTTTTCTATTTTTACCAGGCGGGTTCGTGCGAGTGCCTCATCGTGATGGTCCCGTCGTGTATTATTGCCGTAACGGACAATGGTTCGTCACAGGAAGCGGTACGTGAATGAGATGACGTCGAGAGCCCAGGTCGACTCGCCTCAGCAAGAAAGATACAAGGAAAATCTCGTTGCATTTGTTTGAAGCCTTGATCTCCTTGCATTATGATAGAAAGGCGTGATTACATGCTCAAAGTGATCTAGGCTCCGGGGACTACCTAGCTGCAACTCATTCTTCCCCAGACCTCACTAAGGCCAACAACTCCCGCTGAGAACATCGCAAGGAGGCAGGTTGGTGGAGTGGTCTAACACGTGCGACTCAAGAGATCATCTTGGTTCTGTAAAAGGATTTCGCATCTCGCAAGAGGCGTGGGTTCGAATCCCACACCTGTCAGCGTTTCTTTTTGTCAGTAGTTCCAAAGCAAACGATTTTTTTACTACCCTAAACCGAATTTTCTCAGCCATGATGAATTAGTATTACCGCTGAGCCCGTTATGATGGTACGATGAGCGTGAATTCCTGCAGTCACTCTGTTAAAAACTAGAAGTCGAAGAATTCGTGGAGATCGCTCTTCTTAACTATGTTCCTTCCCGTACAAGGTCAAAAGCGAAAACGCTTACGGGCAAATGTGCGGCCAGTGTATAAGAGGGAGAATTCGAGGGTGGAAGAACCAAGATAATAGACTTCACGTGAAGTATCCAGGGTTATTGAGAGTAGGTAGAATCTGAAGGAATCGGAATCGAGCCCAGTTTGGGGGCTTAATGAGTGAGACACCGGAAAGGCTTGAGCGTGTCTCGACTTTCTGGAGTATTCCATCACATTTGAGCTACTGTATCTAGCAGGTGTTACGACAGAGCGTTGAGCTATTTTCCCAATGAAAAAAGTAAACAGAAACCTCGGCTTCCCATCCCGAGACACGGCGTCGGTGAGGACCACACCCATCGGGAACGAGAACCGACTCTCCCTTTGTCTACGGCTGAGTTGAATACCCACGGCTTCCCTAAAATATCTGTGTATGGGGGAGGCCTAATTATGCAGATCGATGGCTGATTTAGGCCGAGGGTATGGAAATACCGAAGTTGATATCGGCATTTTGGGCGAGGTTTTAAGACATGGAACAGGGGCTTCATCAGGTCAAGTATATAGTTCCCCTCCAGCTTGCAAAAATGTATCCAAAAAGCTTCAAAGTGAAGGAATCAATCAACGATCCATTCTTGGATGTTACAAACCTCCACTTCACCCAATAATACGATGCCTGCCAAAATCTGATCGCCCCGGGTTCGCCACGTGGTTATCCTCGAGGCCAAGAGAATTACTCACCTATTAGCCAGATCCCCGAGTACTTGATCAAGAAAAGCCAAGCCGCCAAGCGTGAACACGTCAACTTTCAACCTCTGCCAAGTGCTTCACTGAAGGCATTCTTCATGGCCCGCAAGATCGGTCCCGATGTGATATCCGATCCCTCTGCCCAACTCTCGAAGGAACCTGTTCATCTACAATGCAGGGAAGCCCCACGGGGTTGTTTCCAAAATCTCAGCCATGGCAGGCGTTGGTCGCTTCGCCGCTGGTGGGATTGCGACTTTGACTGTTCGACGGAACCGCTAAGAAGTCTGGCGACTGATACGACACGTTTCATAAAGTTACCCATGCTGCAGACAGCCAAATACTCAGCGAAGATCTTTGCCATGAGGAGTGGGGCGGGGTTGCCCGATCTATACTTCTGATTTGGTCAACTAGAATGAACATGTACCCTCTGATTAGCACATCAATCAACGCTCTTCATTCCTCACAACGGGGATTAAGTATCAAGGTGACATTGATCACCCTTGTGGCATGTATCTGATAAGAACTCTTCGGGAAGATGGCATGAGGAGCAAGCCAACGCGAGCAGACGGAAACTGTTGGTCGGCAACTCGCCATCATGATAGTCCGGTTGCGCAATCGGTCGCAACAGGACCATCAGGGCCATTTCACATTTAAAGCAATCCGTGTACCTTTGCTCCATCCCATTTACCTCAATTATAGCCAGATTCACTCGCGTGACCACCCATCAACCAACCTCGAAATCCCTGCCTCGGGATCTCTCACGGCGTCACCACGCCAAGTTCGTGCTTCTCACCCGCCCGCGAAACGTAACCAGAATGCAACCCCCCGGCCTCCAGATCTGCACTCTCATCCAGGATAGGATCGTCTTCCGCCTCTTCACACCTCGGTGCAACCGAAAACCCTGCCTCGGACCACCGACCAGACCTCTTCAAAGACCCGCTACGGATTCCTGCAAAGGATTACGCAAGCCGGCAAAGGCGTGCCGCCGAAGCTTGGTCCTCCCTTGCAGGGTCCCTTTGGAGGACTGCTCGAGATAGAAGGTGGCCCAGGCCCATTCTCAGTGGTTTGTTATCGTCGGTGCGCCCAAGTCGCCATTTCTCGTGGGTCTATCGCAACTGCTATTCTCGCCCGATATGAGTGAAAAGGTTTGATTTGTCCGAGAATAGACTTTTTTTTTTTCAGAAGACGGGTAGGGAAGAGGATGAGGGGTTGTCGTAGATAAATTGATCTGGCAGTCGCGATTTATTGTGATGGTTCTGAACTTCTGTCGCCTTATCTCATGGTTTGCTTGAAGTTGCATCTTTTGCAGAAGACATGGTTTCCGAGATATCGCCCACGGGCGATGCTGATCGATCTTCGGATAATGTTCGAGCTGCTTCGAAGAAGCATCCCGAGCCAAACATTTCCAGAGTGGACGACATTGAGGCCGACGTCTCGTTGGATGGCGCTCGCAGCGTGCAGGAGAAATTCGACTCGAGGATTGAAAAGCAAGAGCTGACGCCCGTTGAAGCTTTCAAGTGGAATGTCGAAGGAGATCAGTCTCCGTGTATGTGTTGGTGTCTGGCTGGAGGCGACAAGTGCTGATGGCTCGATAGTTCCAGAGGTGGCTGCTTGTGTTCCCAACACGGACAACCCGGAGTTGATTTGCAATAGTAAGTCTTGGCACTTTTTTTCTCTTGATATTTGACTGACGGGCTGTAGCTGTGAGGGCTTGGATACTTACGACGGTTTTCGTTATTGTGTTCGCGGGCGCCAACGAGTTTTTCAGTTTGCGATATGTATGTATTGGACCCAACATGCTCACAAGACGATACGACTGGAATCATCTCGACTAACAACCGTCTAGCCCTCTCTCAGCATCGGATATGTCGTGGCTCAGCTTCTCGTCTTCCCCATTGGCCGTGCTTGGGAAAAGCTCCCTCGATGGAGGGTCCCGCTTGGAAAGTTTACCTTTGATGTCAACCCGGGCCGGTTTACCATCAAGGAGCATGCCTTTATTGTGATTGTAGGTAAAATACTCTCGAAACATTACACGCAGCTACTCATGAATAACAGTGCGTCAGTCTGAGTACAACGGCGGCGTATGCTACGGGTTCCTTGATGGCCATCATTTCCCCCGTGTATTGGAACCGGGACTACGGTGCTGGATTTTGCTTCCTGTACCTCCTCACGACGCAAATGCTGGGGTATGTCACCCTAGAAAAACTGTCTAATACACATACTGACCAGCTTATAGATTTGGCCTCGCTGGAATGGCCCGGAGATGGCTCGTCTACCCGGCCGCCCTGATTTGGCCCTCGACTCTCGCCTCGACGGTGCTGTTTCGAGCCCTGCACGAGCCTGAAGAGCACACCGACGCAAACGGATGGAAGCTCAGTAGATATCGCTTCTTTGGCTACTTCACGCTGCTGGCGTTTGTCGTCTTCTGGTTCCCCGATTACTTGTGGACGAGCCTCGGGACCTTTGCCTTTGTGACCTGGATCGCGCCGCACAATCAAAAGGTCAATACTATATTCGGGGTAAGGAAGGACTTCCACCTGAAGTTCCCAGGATTTTACTAAAGAAGGCGACGTAGATGAACTCTGGCCTTGGTCTGCTTCCTCTCAGTATCGATTGGACTCAGATCAACTACGCGGGCACTCCTCTGACCACTCCGTTCTACGTCACTTGCAATGCGTTTGCAGTCGTCCTCTTCTTCTACCTCTTCCTATCACCGATTCTATACTACTCAAACGTCTGGAACAGCGCATAGTAAGTCCAACTCCGAGTCTCGCACCTCCACCTCCTCTAACCGCCCAGTCTACCTCTTCTATCTTCCAGCACATTCGACAACACAGGCTCAACCTACAACATCTCCCGCGTCATCGACGAAAACCTCGACTTTGTCCTCGAGAAATACAAGGAATACTCCCCCATGTACGTCTCCATGTCCTACTCCCTCACATACGGCCTCTCCTTCGCGGCCGTCACCGCAATCATCGTCCACACATACCTCTACAACGGCACCGAGATCTGGGAAAAGTTCAAAAACGCCCGCCACGGCGGCGAGGACATCCACAAGCGCCTCATGAATGTCTACCCCGAGGTTCCCGACTGGTGGTACCTGGGCCTGACAGTCGTTATCCTCGGGTTGGGAATGTTTCTCGTCGGATACTGGGAGTCGGGTCTGCCGATCTGGGCGTTTTTGGTGGTGTGCTTTGGTTTTGGGGTGTTGTTGATTGTTCCCGAGGGGATCCTCGAGGGGACGACGAATCAGAGAATCTTCCTCAACATCATCACCGAGCTCGTCGCCGGGTATGCTTGGCCTGGGAAGCCTATTGCCAACATGTACGTCAAGTTTTATGGGTACAACTCGGTCAAGCACGGCATGGACTTTGCGCAGGATCTCAAGCTGGGACAGTACATGGTGAGTGTTTTGCAGTGGACATCTGGCTGCGACTAACGAAGGTGTAGAAAATCCCTCCTCAGGTCCTGTTCTTTGGCCAGATCTACGCAACTGTTCTGGCTACAGCAACCCAAACTGGCGGTAAGCCAAACACACCTCACTGCGTGAATCAGGTGAAACTAAACAATAACAGTCCTTCGCTGGATGATTGGCCACATCGAAGACCTCTGCGACCCCGAAAACACTCAACGCTTCACCTGCGCCGGCTCAAAGGTCACGTACAACGCATCCGTCATCTGGGGAACCATTGGTCCTCAACGAATGTTCCAGTCGGGCCAAGTATACAACGGCCTCGTCTACTTCTTCATCATCGGGGTGCGTGTCAATTCCCTCACCCTTCAACCAAAAGCTAACCCGTCGCAGCCCGTCTGCACCGTGCTAGTCTACCTCGTCTATCGACGCTTCCCCCACAGCTGGGTGAGATACATCAACGTCCCCATCTTCTTCAACGCCGCCGGAAACATCCCCCCAGCCAACACGACGCAATACTCGCTCTGGTTCATCGTCGGCTTCATCTTCAACTACCTCATCCGCAAGAGGGCCTTTGACTGGTGGAAGCGCTACAACTGTGCGTCCTTTGTCCGTCTGATTTCCGAACATGTCGAGTTCTAACCAGAATCAGATATCCTGCAGTCCGCCATGGACACGGGAACTGCCATCGCAACCGTGCTCATCTTCTTCGCCCTCACGTACCACAGCTACACGCTGAGCTGGTGGGGAAACAACGTCGGCTCGGACACCGACGACAGCAATTCGGTCCCTTGGCTCACCGTTTCCGAGGGAAGCTACTTTGGAAAGGGCCCTGGAGAGTTTTAATTCTTACAAGTCTCTCGTATCAGTAGCCTGGGGGCCAGTTTGGAGCCTTTGGGAGGCGGGAGGAGGCGAGTGTGAGATACTGAGTAGACAACTACCGTGTACATCCATGCTGCGGCATACCTGCCTCAAGGTGCGAGCGTAATTACGCTCAAGTCTTCTGGATAGTCATGTTTATTGCTACAAAGCCAGATATTACTGCATTAAAGTTCATCTCATTCATCATTCTCAACTCTGAGCTCGATGTGGTTGCTGAGTGATTCTTCGTCTCTGGCTGAAAAATTAAGTAGACGGAGGGAGCAGCTTGCCATTTCTGGTCGAGCGTCTCACTACGATTCTATCCAATTCCCAGATGGCTCGGAAACCACTCCGGAAACGAGGAGATCGGCCGGAATGCCACGGCAATTCGAGAGCCAACCAAGCCCACCTCGGCTGGGCTCAATATTGACACGTTCGCCGCCGCTACCTCTTCGCACAAAAGTTCCGGGGAGCGTTTCGAGACTCTTGGTTACCCGTGGGTAGTTGCTGTTCATCAACTGCAAGGATTGAAAAACGTCTTCTGTCGCAGGAAGTTTTCCATGTTGTCTCGAGATCTTGGTGCTCGAGACGATAAAGATCGCCATAGACACGCGACACTGGGACTTTATTAGACACGCCTACATGAGAACCCAAAATGCAAAGACCTTGGTAAAGTACGTACCATTGCAGTCCATATAGGTGGTCTCGATCGCTGACGGGGAAAAGAGCCTTGTCAAGCAACATGATCCTATCTCTGAGGCCCTTGAAACGATGTTTGAGTCTGAGTCGGACTGACGGCTTTGATATTATCCTGCAGACCATTCTAGAACGACTCGAGCATTTTTCGGTCCCCAGCTAGGATGCGTCTTTGCTGGTGTCTTACGTGGGACCGAATCTTTCATGCCAATGATCCGCGTTTTGGTTGTTTCGGACTCTGGCGAATATTGGTGTTTGACAGGTCATGCTTGGCCTGGACTTGATGTTTGCGGGGATGCGGCTAGGGCTCGGTTGTGCCAGGATCAGCAACAGTATCGGCCATTTGGATTGAGGGAGGGGGACTAGGAGGGTGAACGGTATGAAGAACGGGCGGGAGAGTAGGAGACTTGAGAGGAGGGAGAGGAGAAAGAGATACAATTAGTGGATAGAGATGGGT
>JAMQMW010002170.1:0-12725 GCA_024115155.1 Thelonectria blattea
AAAAAAAACGTCAAGCTAGGTATTACTGTATTGCTGACTTTTGTGAAGCTCCTCTGAGGAACCATTCTCTAACGAAGAAAGACCGGACTACGGATCCTCGGGTCTTTATCGGGTCACTCAGACTAAGAGCTGGTATTTGATTAGATTGAGGAAAAGATGAGATGCAAAGCTATTTGGCGCGCTGAGGTTGGAAGACTTGGGAGAGAGCCTGTCCAGTTGCTAGGCACTGTAGACCATAGGATGATAGGATAATAATAGTGTATGGGTTAAAATTATGGCTGACGCTTTACCGAGCCTTGTCACTTCGGGCATCAGGGCGCGGATTGTCAGCTGGCCGTTGTTAATGACGCCGTGGTAGATGGGTGGGAGGATGTCACTGAGTCTCTTTGCGGTGTTGATGTTGATGTTCCTTTTTTCGCCTTGGCGACGATAAGGCTGATCATCTTATCTTTACGTACTCTCGGATATATATGGATATCGTATGAAGCGTCAGGCCGAATCTCGTACTTGGTTGGGATCCATGCACCGAGCTCTCCTAGCCGTCCCGACGACGACTGTCCTGCCTTTGAAGTGTGGAGTAGAGAGGATACTGTAAGAATGGTGCGTGATTTTGAAGGAGTTGAAGAAGTCCTCGGATCAAAACCACCTGTCGAGGCGTGGATAGAGCAAAAAGACAAACTGCCGAAGAAGTCCTCCCTCTGGAAGAAGGATATAAAGGAGGCGGCCAGGTTTAAACCTTATATAAGGCGGGTACCCATTATTCTCCGGCGTCCCTACTTGAGACCTTCGCACCGTAATAACATTACCTATGTACTTAAGTAGCATTCCTACATATATATCAATTCCTGGAATTATCCACATCTTCTATTTTTCCAACATGCTCTCAAGCTTACAGAAACACTCAGAACAAAGAGACCAGCTATCAAACTGCCGGTAACAAGAGAAACTCTACCAAAAGTGATTATAAACGAGGCACCGGGACGAATAGACGTGCGTGAAACACGGTTCTCATCCCAAAGGCGGCTAACATAGACGATCAGGGGATAGACGACATGAGTACCAATGCTCAGGAAGTACAAAACCCCTCGCCTGACCCAGACGCGAGACATCTTAGCCTCGATCAAGAGTCCCAGCCAAATCGTCAAGAAGCAGGAAAGCGCAAAACCTACAGCGAAACCGAGCATTCCAAATTGCAAGGTCCAAGTCGCCGGGAATTGCATGAGCCCGAAATTTTCAATGGATCTGAATGTAATCATGAAGACGGCAATGGTGAGAGAGAGTCCGGAAAGGCAAGCCGAGAAAAGGACGGCATGCATCCAACAAGAGCTGCGGTAGTAGTCTCGCACGATCCATTCGGGCAAGGTCTCGCTAGTATCTCTTGCATAAGGCGCTTGGTCAGCGCTCGGCGAGGTATCTTGGGAAACAGTTGTCGAGGGATGCGCTGTTGGCTCGATGAGAGGTCTTCCGACATGGTTTGGACGTGTCTGCACATCCAACCCAACCTGCTCCAATCGTTCAGAATCTGAACTCGCTACAGTTGCCGAGGTGGCCGCCGTCTTGGAATTCGTGAAATGGTTCAAGATGCTGAACACGGGAACAATGAGCAGCATTAGCGGCAAGATCTGACCAAATGGCCATTGGGCATCATCGTTTTCTGTCGACTTCTTGAGTGTCCAACCAGAGTAAGCGTAAAGGCCCTGGGAAAAAAGGGCAACACCGGGTTCCAATGTTTGGAGCTTCATGGTGCCCCAGACGACGATGACCAATTGCCAGAATATCTATATCATTACAATCAGTGAGTATCTCGTATGAAATTGGATATCAATTACCTCAACCATGAATGAGTCTGAAAGGTCGAAGAACAGTCGCACTGTCAGGAAGCTAGCCAAAAATGGTTGAAATATCATTTGGTACGCCATCATTTGGAGGAAGCCTGCTCTGCGGGTCTGTGGCCGCGATCCGGAGGGAGAAGTACCCGGAAATAGATTCAGCGGAGCGATAAATAGGAGAATCTTGTGTCCAAGTTTCCGCAGAGGACTCCTGACGTTCCGATGCGCGAACCGGGACAGAACATCAAATGTCCGGATCGATTTGCTGACGAAATTGAAACCCAAAAGACACAAGGAAAGTCCCACGATTTGGTCTCCGGCTCCGATTGGCGACGGAGGGAGACCCCGAAGCAAGGCGTTAAGACGAACGTCGTCTCGTAACTTGGCGGCACGCCCGGCGTCAAAATAGCAGACGGCGGGTGAATTGGGGAACGCCGATATAGCCATGGAACCAACGTAAACCCAGTCGAAAGACGCAGTGGGAACCATGGCGACCACGAGCATCACTAAGACGCAAGTCATGAATCCGAATCGAAGGGTCCTTTTCCAGGGGGAGCCGGGTAGGGAGTTGCGGACGGCGGCGAATCCGGCCAAGTGCGTCACGTAGGAGAACCAGGCTAGAGAAACAACGTACAGCCAATGATAAGCAGATATGCCGCAGTTCAAACTGAAGAAACCACTGATCAGGATGGCGCTTCCTGTTAAGATTTGGACATCGCACATGGAAATGATTGCCTAGGCAGGAGTTGTAGTCACTAGTCAGCCCCTGAGCTCTCTCGTGACATGGGCAGTGTCTGAACCCTTACTTTATCGAATGCTGCTTGTAAACCCTCTGGCCACCAATTGAGATGAGAGGATCCCGTGATGAATAACACAATCTTCCTGCCAACCGCACGTGTCCATCGCAAGAAGGTGACATCGATTGGGTTTGGTTTCCAGAAGTTTCTCTTATCCGAGGCTTTGGCTGCATCGTCGTGCTGATGCGGGTTCTTTTCGGGGTCGAAGACGAGAAAGTAGTTCAAGACGACTAAACTGACCGTCATGTACGCAGTGATCTCGAAACTCAGAGTGACCTAGAGACAGTATCAGCATACTTATAGCGATGAGCACTAACGAGCGGTGGTGGACAAGACCTACGCCGAGACCAGTAAGGTCTTCGTAAGGTTCTGGCCATTCTGGGTCTGGAAGTGTGCAGTTGAGCTTCTTGCAAGAAGGCATGTTTCGGAAGTAAAGTTGAATGTTGAATTGTTGACGGCATATAGGCAGGTACGTACACGTAGGAAATTCGTGGGGAAGGTTGGCTCGCATCGATCCGGTACACGGGCATGTGCTCGTGTGAGCAACTAATTATAGCTCGACCGACTCTTTGAAAGATCTACGGATACAGCCACGAAGATCTACAGCTACTAACGCACACAAATGGGGCAGTTCGTAAGCACTTAGCCCTGTGCTGTGGCGCAGTACCTTTCCGGGAGGCTGTGTGCTGAAGTGACGATCGCACGACAGACCTATGGTTTGTACTATATTGAGGACGCATCTGTCGCAGAACACAACTATTGTGCGACAGTCGCAGAGGTTAAAACGGGATTAGGCCAGTAGAGCCCTCTTGGGTAGGTACCTACAGGGCACTCTCATGGGTTATAGGGAGGTCATACCTCTTACTAAAGTGCAGGCCAAGCATCGCTCATATACGAGATATCGAGAGTTTAAGTCACGAACTATCCACCATTTAATAGGTACTCAGAGGTGGACCAGATGACCACATTTCGATTCCTCTTATTGAGTCAATCTTAAGTATAACTCTAGAAGGTGAAGGTCTTTTAACGAGTGCCGATGCACTGCGGTTTCATGTTATTTGCCCATAGACAAGAACTTGCAAAACAGCGACCAACGTAGCAACACCTCAGCTTAAGCGTCTTGGCACCGAGGACTTCAAGGTTTAAAGGACAAGGACAGATTCTTCTTGAGTCTATAAACTATGCATGTGAGATGAATTAAGAAACTGAAACCTCTCGCTCCCTTCACTTAGGCTTCTATTTAGGACAAACGGCAAGCGCTTTCAAATTACTCCTTCTCAGGAGTTCCGGAATATTATCGACAAATTTGGTGGTCCACTGGCCCATACATCGAGGGAAGGACCAATCGGCAGTCTCGTCTACATAACCTTGGCAGCGGCTGAGAGCAAGCATTTTGCTGACACTTTAGATCTTGGTGCCTGACGTCAACCTTACGACCTGCAAATTCACTCAATCTTGAAGATATTCCAATGAACAGAAAGAGGCCATCTGAGGCCGATTCTAGCCATGAGGCCAAACGAAGTCGCCACGGCACGCAATCGCCCCAACTGGGAGACGATATGAATGGCCCCCACGACGCGAACGACGCCAGTCTTTCACCTTTGTCACAATCACCCGAATTGGAATCCGAGGATGAAAACGGTTCCAGTGGACAATCTACGCCAACGGAGGTGAGAGTCGGTAGGCAAGAAGCCATTCAGCTTGCAGAAGAAGCCCTTCAGGGTCTCCCCGATGATCAGCCAAATCGGTCTCGGCTATTGAACGACATTTCCGTCGGTTTTAGCAAAGAATACGAGGCAAGCAACTCCTTCACCCATGTCGAAGCCTCCATCATAGTCGCAAGGCTAGCCGTCGATGCAGCCATAGCCGAAGGAGCACAGCACGCAGCCTACTTGAACACTCTGGGATCCGGACTTCACGAGCGATATGAGCAAACATCGGACCTCGAAGATTTGCAAGAGGCCATCGACATTGCCAGGCAGGCCATTGACGCGAGCGAACCGGGCGATGAGGAGAGGGGCTTGTACCTGAATAATCTTGGAATACGGCTGGGGGAGAGGTTTCTGCAGTCCGAGGACGCAGACGACATTGAGGAGTCGATCCATTTCTTGCGCCAAGCGGTAGAAGCTGCTCCTGATGAGGATTCAGAGAAAGGAAGGCGGTTGAATAACCTTGCCATGAGCCTGGGCGAGAGATTCAAGCACTCGCAGGCGACGGCAGATCTTGACGAATCCATCAGTCTGACGAGGCAAGCGATTGCGGCTTTGAGCACAACAGGCGAAGACTGGTCTCGAGCAACCTACCTCAGCAATCTCGGTGTCGGCCTCTATGACAAGTTCGTTCTCACGGGAGAAGTCGCTTGTCTTGACGAAGCTATCCAAGCTGCCAGAGAAGTTGTCGATGCCACCTCGGACGATAACCCAGACAGGGTATCCCACATGAATGTCCTTGGGGACAGACTACGCGAGAGGTATGAGCAGACTGGAGCGACAGAGTACCTTGGCGAAGCCATCGACATCATCTGGAAAGCCCTCGACACTCACTCTTGCGACTCTACGGAAGAACAGGCTATGACCTCGAATAATCTCGGAAACGCCCTCGGGAGCCGGTACCAGCGAACAATGGCGGTGGAAGACGCGGAAGACGCGGTCCGGTTGCTTAGGGACGCTGTTGGAGTGACGCCGGAGGGCCACTCAGATCGAGCCGGATATCTCAACGACCTCGGAGAGCTGCTGGGCCACAAATATAGGCAGACGTGGCTGTTGGATGATCTTGAGGAAGCCATCGAGGTGGCAAGGCAAGCTGTGAGTGCAGCGCAACACGATGATTCCGTTCGGGCATTGTGCTTGCATAGCCTTGCCATCCAACTTGATCAAAGATTCTCGCGCCTGGGAGAAATGTCTGATCTCGAGGAAGGGATCGGTGTTGCAAGACAAGCGGCCGACAAGATCCCAGATGGATTGAACAAGAAGAGATGTCTCAATACTCTGGGAAGCCTCCACAGCAACAGGTACAGAGAGACAAAAACGACCGGCGACCTGGATGAAGCCATTCGGGTCTCGAGGGATGCGATCAACATCACGTCGACCGGTTCTGGTGACCAGGGATGCTGCTTGAACACTCTAGGAACTTGTCTCACCCTTCAATACAGGAGACTGGGAAACAGGGCAGATCTAGACGAAGCGATCCGAGTCACGAGAGAATCATTGCGATTGATGCCAGAAGATCATCCCGACCGAGCCGCGCGTTTACACAACCTGGGGGTCAGTCTTCGCGATAGTTATCTGAGAGATGGAGAGATGGAAGACCTCAACGAAGGGATTGAAGCTATCCAGCAAGCGGTCGATGCAGTGCCAGATGGACATGCAGACAAGGCTCGATGGCTTGATACGCTGGGTGCCCTTTTCTCAGCGAGACATGAGGATAAGGGCATGATATCCGACCTGGAAGAAGCCATCCTGGCGTCGAGAGGGGCAGTCGATGCCGTTCCGGGTGATCACCCATATCACTCGGCCGTCATGGCACACTTGGGCATACACTTGAGTCAACGGTACAAGCGATTTGGGGCCCTGGAAGACCTTGAGGAAGGCATCCGAGTCACGTCCCAGGCCATCGAGACAACTCCCGACAACAGCACAGATCTAGATCAACGCCTGGCCTCTCTCAGCGACCTACTCAGAGATCGGTACAAACGGACGGGATCGAGGCGCGACCTCGACGAAGCGATGCGAATTGTAGAACAGGCAATTGAAGCAACGCCCAAAGACCACCCGGAACTGGCCTCAAGATGGAACGATCTAGCGAGCCTCTTGGCTGAAAAGTACAGCGCCACAGAAGCGATGAGCGATGTCGACCGAGGTATCCTCCTAGCGAAGCAGGCGGTCGGGATTGCTTCCAATGATTCGTCGAGGCGCATCTTCCAAACCACCCTATCAAGTCTCCTCCACGAGAAATTCACGCGGACGAATGTCCTCGAAGACCTCAATCAGGCAATCGAGTTCGGAAAGCAAGCAGTTAACACAAGATCGGACGATTCCAGCGACCAAGCGCAAAACTTCAACAACATCGGAGTCCTCCTGGGTGACAGATACATCGCGACGCAAGATCCAGTTGACTTGGAGGAATCGAGACGTTTTTACACCTTGGCCTTGCATCAAGCCAACTCTCAACCTTTTGTCCGGATGCAGGCTGGCAAGGAGCTCGTTCAGTCGTGTCTCGCCACGTCCGACTGGGAACGCGCCTTTGAAGCACTTCAAGCGATCCTCGAGCTGATTCCCAAATTGACGCCGCGGGCGATTGAGAATTCGGATAAGCAACATGCTCTCAGCCAGATTGTTGGCATGGCTTCGGACGCAGCTGCAGTGGCGCTGCAAGCCGGTAAGGGACCTCTGGTTGCTCTTAGGCTCCTTGAGCAAGGCCGTGGGGTGCTCGCCGCGTCGCTCGAGGAAGTACGGGCGGACCTTTCGGACTTGCAGGAGGAATACCCAGAGCTGGCTAAGAAGTTCCTGCTTTTCCGAGAGCAGTTGGATCTTCCAGTGGCCAAGAAGAACCCTCTCTTGGGGCATGATTACGGACAGTCTTCTCGATCGACGGGCCGGGCACACCGGCGTTATGACGCCGGGAAGGGACTTGATGCACTCATTTCTGAGATTCGCTTGCGCTCTGGGTTCGAGAATTTTCTGATGGCTCCGAGCGAGGAGGAGATGAGACGAGCCACGAACTCAGGCACGATCGTGATTGTCAATGTCAGCGAAGTTCGCTGCGATGCGATTCTCGTTCAGCACGACGGCATTCAATCCCTGGAACTACCCCTCCTCAAATCCAAGGGCATCCAGCAACACACTCAATCTGGCGATCTCGGCAACCCTGCCGTCCTCGAGTGGCTGTGGGAGACCGTCGCCGGGCTAATTCTAGATGCCCTGGGATACACTCAACCTCCGCCAAATGACGAGTGGCCACACGTATGGTGGATTGCCACCGGGCCATTAAGCAGATTCCCCCTACACGCGGCCGGGCGTCACGACCGCAATACAGCCGAGGCGGTGCTGGACAGGGTCATGTCGTCATACAGTTCATCCGTCAAGGCCATCACGCTCGGCCGCAAACGTGGCACAGAAGCCACAGACGACGAAACCCCCGCCAAGGCCCTCGTCCTCGCCATGGGTCAAACACCAGGCCACGACAGCCTCGCATTCGCGGCTCGAGAAGTCGCCGAGCTCTGCCGTCTCTGCGATGGCATGGCTCTAAACCCTATGCAGCACGGTCGACGGAAACGAGATGTCATGGAACACCTTCCTCGATCCAAGCTGTTCCACTTTGCCGGCCACGGATACACGGACGACGGGGACCCTTCAAAGAGCTGTCTACTGCTGGATGATTGGGAGACGGACAAGTTCACGGTGGAAACGCTGATGGGGATGGACTTGCACGCGAACCCCCCGTTTCTGGCCTACCTCTCAGCGTGCGGAACCGGCCAGGTCACGGATGGGAGGTTCGTCGACGAGAGCATTCATCTCATTAGCGCGTGCCAGCTCGCTGGGTTTCGGCACGTAATTGGGACTTTGTGGGATGTCAACGATGAGGTGTGCGTTGACATGTCGAGGATTACGTACGGAGAGATGTTAAAGGGGGGTATGACGGATGAATCCGTGTGTTTGGGGCTTCACAAGGCTACTAGGGAGCTTCGACGGCAGTGGTTGGATGAAAGTCGGGAGGTTCAGGCGGATGGCAGGTCGTCGAGAAAGGTTGTGGTGGTTGAGGATGACGAGGAACGGCCGCTGCTCTGGGTTCCTTATGTTCATTACGGCATTTAGGTTGCAGTTATGACACGATTATATCAGGAATTGCTTGCATCGCGAGAGAGACTTTATCTTTGACAACACATTATTCGGAGTTCATAGACTGAGCCTGTTGGGTGCATCGACATACACTCCAATCTTTAGCAGCCCGTGGACTCAACCACCACCACGAAACTAGGTTCCACGGAGCCTAAAAAGGCAGCATCAGATCTTTATGTGAACATAATACCTAGTCGCCTTCATTTCTGATAAATCGATCTCAAACACAAATTCCTCTCAAGACGAACCTATTGTCAATGTTGGGGTTGGGCATCCGAGTATCAGGAAACCAGCCAACAGTTTATGATCGCCCTCGGTAATAACATTGCGCATGGAAAGTTAGGAGAGTATCAATAAAAGTGTTAAGTAGATCAGTGAGTATATATGACTTGATGTTAATATAACTCTGACCATAAATATACAACACTTTCAGTATTCTCATTCTTTGTCTTTGAAATGCCTACCCTAAGGCTATAAGCTGGGATATATCCGCACTCCCACCCTCTCAACCAAGTGGAAGCATACGGTCACTAATCTGTGCGAGGTGAATGGCCTAAGCGTGACGCGGTTTTCGGGGAAAAAATCCACATGGCAAACAGCAGTTCGGACCAGGATAAATATGTCAGGACATCTGCAGGAGCTAGAACGCAGCAATAGTAACAAGTAAAACAAAGTAGGAACCAGTTCCAAAATTGCAATTGACCTCGATCCAATATGACGACAATCAATGCCAGCTCGAAACTCCCACCCCTCTCAGCTGTCCCAAGCTCTCCAGCTAGGCAAGTCACGTGGCTCACATTGCGGCGACGGTGATTGGTCAATTCCACGCACGCCAATTGGGTCGGGCCATCCAACTTCCTCCCAAATCAGCCCATCCTAACAAATCCCTCGAGAAACACCAGCATCCATCCCTCCAAACCCTCACGACGACACAATGTTCATGCAACGCACCGCCGTCGCCGCGGCCCGCCGCGCTGCCCGCCCCGTCATCGCCCGCTCCTTCACCACCTCCTTCGTCCGCCGTACGCTTTTTCCTCCCGCCGGGCCAATTGCCCGATCAATGGCCAATGGCAATCCTCGTATGATTGATGACGGCTGACCTTGTCCTGTGTGCTCTTGCAGGCGATGCTCCCAAGCCCGCTGCCACCTCCGAGAAGGCTCTTGGCTACAAGACTCTGAAGGGTACGTCGTCGCCATCCCGAGCCCCCGATTGCCTCAATTCCCACGACCCGCCCGCCTAACCTCGGTCGACCCGTCGTGAAATCCATCCCGCTGACAAGACGCCATCCAACAGAGGTCAAGGTTGAGGAGGATCTCTTCGGTCCTGGTGCCAAGCCCGGTACCGTTCCCACCGATCTCGAGCAGGCCACCGGTCTCGAGCGTCTCGAGATTCTCGGTAAGATGGAGGGCGTCGACATCTTCGACATGCGCCCTCTTGACGCCTCCCGCCTCGGAACGATGGAGAACCCCATCCTCGTCCGATCCGCCGGCGAGGAGCAGTTCGCCGGCTGCACTGGCTTCCCTGCCGACTCTCACACCGTTCACTGGCTCGGCGTAAGTTCTTCCATCACGGCATCGGCCTATCCGGACGGATGGAACAGCGACTGACCATGCCGATAACTGCAGATCACCAAGGACCGCCCCATCGAGCGATGCCCCGAGTGCGGCAGTGTCTACAAGATGGACTACGTCGGTGCCGAGGACGACCACCACCACCACCACCCCCCCGAGATCGAGGAGCCCAAGACCTTTGCCGACTTCATCAAGCCCGAGTACCGATACCGATAAATATGTGCGCCAACGCAACAGGAGATGGGAACTCTCGAACGAGGGAAAAGTAGAGAGGTGGGATGGTGCTCTGGGGAGTGAAGCGGGTTTTGTTGTGTAGATAAGGGTATATTTCCCCCGTGTCAAATTTACTAGCTTTCAGAAGTTGCTTTGGCCACTACAAACATCCTAGAACAGGAGAAATTGTTGCAACGGGAAGCGTGACGCTCGCTCGCGTAGAATTGATGCAATTGCGGGATGGTGACGCAATCTTTTGCCAAAGCTTGGGAGCAGTTCATGCAGCTCCATCAGCTGGGTACCATCCAATTTATGTTGAGTCTTGCGAGTCCACAAGACAGACCATGAATGGGTTTGATGGTAGAACTATGGTCTGTAAGAATTGACGGCTTCTACGTCGAAGCAGACATGCTTGGGCGTCATCCTTTGGATCAGCTGTCTGAGCAGTCAAGGTGGCGTGAGACCTCGGGCAGAGTAGGCATCGAATGCGGCACAGCAGCCTTACGATAACGACTCCCGCGTCAGAAGCTCGTCGTTGAGCATAAGGCTAGCTTTGGCCTGGCACCTATGTGCCGACCGAGTTCAGCCCTTCAGCCTTCGTCCTCGTCGAAGCTCAGCTTGATCTTTTTGGACTTCTTCTTTGGCTTGCGGTCTTTGGGCTTGTCTTTTGACTCGCCCTCTTTTCCTGCCTTGGTCCCGGCGTCTTTGTCTTCTGGCTCATCTGCCGTCGAGCCAATGACTTTTCCGACTTTGCGTTTGCGTCCACCGATGGAGGCTTTGCTCGCGGACTCTTTGGGTTTCGCAGACTCGTCGTCATCCTCGTCTTGAGGGTGCAGTTCCTTGACTACCACGCCGTCCTTGTCCACCTCGACCTCCCTGACGACATTACCCCCTTCATCAACAACCAGCGGCACGTCCTCGGCCTCCTCGCTGCTGGACCGCTTCTTGGCGGTCCTCCTCTGCGCGGCAAGGAGGGGATCCGGGCCCGACGAGCCGGAGGCTTGGGCACGGAGCGCGGCAAGGAAGGGCGGCACGGAGGTGTCGTAGGATAGGTTCTTGGAGGTGATTTTGGGCGGCATTGTCTGGAGCCTTTCGCGCCGGGCAGGTCGGGGTAAATTAGATGACGCGTTTATTCAGGGACCGGACGAGGAGAGATTTGAGGGCGTCCACTCTGGCATGCCCACTTTGCGGGAGGGGATCAAGGGCTGGTTTATAGATGTTCGCTTAGGGAGAGGTATAAAAATAGGGAGGAGAGGACGTGTGGAAATTGGTGCGTGGTTGGATGTTGTGGTTGAAATGTGGCTGAACGGGAGCCTGTCGACGACAGCGCGGCTAAAAGTTTTTGGTGGTGAGTGAGAGTGAGGTACGTTAGCTTGGGCGTTGAGGCTCGAGCTCCGTTTTCTGCCCTTTTGGACAGAAACGAGTCCGTCTCATGCAAGGAGAAGTGAGACATCGACAGCAAATCGGGGAATATCCCATGACAGCCACATGTGTTTGGATCTGACAAGGTCGTACATACAGTCGGTGTTCTGTAAGTCTGTAACTTGGATGAAGCCTCAGACAGTGCTACCACGCCATGCTCCCAGACCGTGTGCACCACTTGCAATACGTATCGCCATTTTATCTCCATACTTCTGCAGGCAGGGGATCGAAACGGATGTAGCGGGCGACACTGCATTTGATTGTATGCGCGGTCCACCCAACGACGGGCAAACGCAGATAGATGATGATTAATAGCCCACAGACTACTGTACCAGACATGCCCGTCTCGGGTCTACCGGAAAGGCCCATCTCCATTTTCTCCTTTTTTGTCCTCACCTTCCTTCGGGTTTGCAGGGGCATGGAAATGCCTTCCATGGAGAGTCAAGACGACCGAGTCTCCGAAACTGACCCCCATTTCCCGCATATCATGCACCCATCGCCAGGGGAATTCGAAGAGCCCAGTGCCGGATAAGGGACATGCACTTGGCAACTTTGGCGGGTTGACGGCGGTGATTGGTCGGACGGTGAGGCCCCCCCGATTATCCCCTGTCGTGCTGGCACATGTTCGCCTCCCTGATTCGAAATTCGAGAAGGTCCAGAGTCATCTGCACATCTCAGGACCGTCGATGCAATGCGGAGAGCGCTTAGTCCATGGATGGCAGCAGTGCTTACATCACGTCACTGGCCACGAACTGCGCAGGCTGTGAGAGGATGAGAAGAAAAAAAAAGAAATAAAAAAACATGACAGTGTAAAATAAATGATAGTGCGCAATCAAGTACCAACCACAGCACAACCCATCAACGGGCGCAAGAAATCATTCCGTCATTTCACTTACACCCACAATGATTTAATACCAGTGACCAGTAACCCCTCTCTTCCCCCCTTTTGGTGCGTGCTGTCCTCTCTGCTGCCATCTCTCCTCCCTCTTTTTTCTCCTTGATTTTTTTTTAGGTGCGGCGGAACCGGTAGAAGAGAAGAAAAAAAAAGAACGGAC
>JAMQMW010002173.1:10688-38378 GCA_024115155.1 Thelonectria blattea
CGTCTTTCTTTTGCCTCACTGGTGCACTGCATCCAGGCGTTTGGTTCCTGCTTCTTGCATGTATCGATCCACGGATGTTCCATGGACGCTCCCGAGGGTCCATGGCATGGATCATGAGGAATAATATGGCTGGTCCATGGCATGTTTCTTTGTTTCTTGTTGGGTTCATGGCGGGCCCGAGGGAATTTCCTTGTTTACCGACATCTTGGCTCTTGGACACAGCACACGGGCGGTCAGATTGTCAGCGTTTGTTTTCACCACCTACATTGTTCAGTTATATTTCCACAGGAGCGATCCATCATTCCCTCTCAGAGAGGGCTGTCATTTACTGCGAATACCATTTCATTAGCTTCCAATCACTTTCTCCCACCTGGTCTTCCTTGGCACCGGTACACGGTTGTCATGGTGATGGCGTCTCATGACTGCGCTAGCCTTCCTGCGACCGAGCCTCCATTTCTCGAGGCAAGCTTGGGCCGCATGAAAGGCTCGTTTCAGCGGCCATCTTGCTTCGTGGCAGTGTGCTCTCTGGCTTCTTTGTTGAGACTTGTCCGTGACGTTGGTGCACGGGAGCAAATCGAATCCGAAACACTCCAGTCTCGGTCTTTGTTTGTTTCAATTTCGTTAAGCTTGTAACATGGTCCGTGAGAAACCAGAGGACCGAGATGGGTATCACGGTAAATTGAAGACAAAGAAGACCTTGTGCAACCGGGAAGTCGTGCCGTGCCTGTCAGCTTCACGAAGGGAAGTCCTTGCCGAGTCGGAATTCGTATCGCATCCGCATCGATCCAAATCGTATCGGCAGCAACTTAAAATGCCGCTTTGTAATCCATGTTCGTCCAAGCCATGTGTTGAGTGATGCCAGATAATTGTGCATGGGCCTCGCCGTCTCCTTGGGCCGAATTGGTCGTGGAGAGAAGAATACGTGCCCAAATGCAGTTGGGTTGCTTTTATGCAGAGAAAGCCTCGGCGGGCACGCGAGCGAGGTGTTTGTCGTCCCAAACTCCCACAAACATGGCCGATCTGACCGCTTCTCACGGCAAGAACGAATCAGCGGACCGTCAGTACGCTTTTGATAGGGTTTGGACGCTCTGGGCTGGGATCCCCGAGCAAAGTCGACGTCCCGGTTCCTTGTTTTGATGGTGTGCACCAAGGATTGGGCTGTCGTCAGCCACGAAAACAGGGCCCTCGAGGAGGGCACGGCGGCATAAGCGAGACGCAGAGGGATCCAGAAGAAGACAATACCAGATCGTTGGATAGGCCACCCACGTTCTATTTTTTTTCTCTCTTGCCGTATGTATGGCGACGGAGCTGGCCCAAGGAAAACCGGAGTCAATTACGTGGTGATGCTGCAATGTCGTTGCTTCGTACGAGTGCAGCATAATGGCGGCCATGAAACCGATAGCTGTGAGGAATCGCGGCATGTCGGCGTAGGATACGGAAGTCGAATGGGCCAGATTCGACGGCAGTTCCGCTGGCCGTAATGCACGCCATCCGCTGTCGATCACGCCAATCCATTCAGCGGACAGATATCGAGACTCGAGGGGATCGGGGTGCCGAGCTGGCGATGGAGGGCTGAAGGGCCTGCCAGCTAAGGTGTGGTGGCCGGGCGGAGCGGCTGCAACTCCACTGACGTGCTGTGCTGGAGGATCCTTGTCCTGCTGGAAGTTGCCTTCTGATGCATCTCGCTGAGGGCTTGAGGCAACGCCGCAGCTGACGTTGTGATGAGTTCACGGGATTTGATAGGCGCTCGTTGTGGCTTTGGCCGTCTGTTGTCTTTGGATGGATGATTCCGTTGCATCTCTTTGGTGGGGCCGACTGTTGCCCCACCTCCCCCTTGTGCTTGGCTAGCACTTACCCTTACCATTTCTATTGTTTACTTTCTTCGAGGACGGGATGCTCATGGGACTGGGACTCATGGCACTCACGGCAAGTGCGAGGTAGCTTTGACCCGGAAGACGGAAGGAGGTGGGGCTTATTTGCTCCTTACCGTCTCCAGAGCAGCAGCAACCACCACCAAACAACGGCGAAAACTGGGGAAAAAAAACCTTCAGCAAGCAGCAGCAACCCACACCCGCACCTGCCCGTTGCCCACCTTCTGCCCCCATGCAACATCTGAGGAAAGCGCGGTGCTTGGGTCGGTCATTGACTTGGGTTTCCACCACGGCTCGTCTACTGCCGCAGAGTGTCTTCCTCGCACTCACTCGTTTTATTGTGTGGTAATTCTCTTTCGATTCCTTCGTTCTTGTTGTTATACTTCCAGGTGCATAGCCTGTGTCGCCCTGTTTTTCTTACGCGCTTTAATTAAACCACCCTCTTCCCCTCCAAAGTACCTCCCGGTTCGACGAGTCCGTCGTCATCGCCCCCCGGCTTCCGAGCTCGACAACCAAAACACCCCTTGTTGTCGACTTCAAAACAAAGACGAGAGCTACCACCACGCTCGAATTTCGCCGCCCTGAGCACTACGGCGCTGCTCTGACGGCTGTTCAGCATGTGGCGCGTCTAAAGGTACCCTATCTCCCGGAACCTCGATCATTTTCGCAGTTGTCCCCCGCCAATGCCCGACTCAACAGGCGCTGACTGTCATGTTCAGTCGATATCATGTCGTCGCCAAATCCTCCAACAGAAGACGATGCCTCGCCCGAGCCGCTCGCTCCCGAATCCCCCGAGACCCCCGACACTCCGGTGACTCCTGCCGAGGAGCACAATGCCGAAGTTACCCCCCAGTCCGCCCCTGTGGCTGGCCGCGCCCGCGCCAAAACAGCACCCAAGAAGCCTGAACCAACTCTTCTTCATGATTTCTTCAAGGGGCGGCCGTCTCCCGCCCGCGTGGCAGCCGACCGCAAGAGGAGAATGAGTCTTGAAGCTGTCAAGGCCGAATTGCGACATGAAATGAAGCAGAGCGCCGTGAAGCGCATCCAGCCCCCTGGGGGCGTCAAGGATCGAGTTAAGAAATGGCAAAAGGCCAACGCGGCTGCGGCTCTAGATACTCCAGAAGACGCCGCGACCGAGCCCCCCGACGTCGCATTCAATGGCGAAGACTTTCAAAGTGTCACCGAGGAGGACCGAGTGCGGATCAAGATGAGAAGGAAGCCCAAGCCGGCCAAGGCTGCAAGCCAGCCTCAAGCAGATTCGAAAACAAAAGAACCGGCCCCTCCAGAAGAACCAGCCAAACCTCCACCGAAGAAGAGAGTTGTCAGCGACGAGCACTGGCGGAAGAACCGCCCCCGAAGAGTGTCCAAGAATGTCAAGAACCCGCCTGCGACTCCGTCCCCTCTTCCCAAAGACTTCACCATCAAAAATGCGGCCAATCCATCGGTTTCCAACAAGGTCAAGGCGTGGGCGGAACGGGTCGAAATAACGGAAACGCCGCCTCCAAGGAGTCACAGATACCCCAGATCTGCGGGTTCGAGAGGTTGGACTGATACCGAGAGTGAGCTGTTCAGTGAAATGGAGACGGCTAGTGAAGTTACTCCAAGCAACGTGACCAGCCGGGTCACCTACCGATCCGCCAAGTCTGCTTCAGCAATTGACGATGGCATACGAGTGACCCCAATCCCATCCACGGATGATGACGGCATCAGAGTACGGCCCATGGGCGAGGCCGACTCTGAGGCGGGAACCTCCCGTCCTGGGTCTGTTCGGACGGCCAGGCTCCGACGCAAATCCGCCCACAGCTCCCGGCGTTCAAGTCCGCGGTCTGAGAGAACCAGGATGACCGAAGAAACCATCAAAGACAAGACGGTCCTCAAAGATGTCACGGACGAACATAACGACTCAACGCCAACCAAAAAGTCCGGTCCGCAAGAAGCTGTGGAGGAGCCCATGATCGATACTCCCACGAAACGTCGGAGTGCCTCTGGGAGCAAGCGAAAACCACGGCCCAAAAGCCTTCATCTCCCGGCAAAGCAAAAGGATCAGGAATCCCCAGTTGCTGCCGAGACTCACGAGGAAACTTCTCACCTTGACCTGTCGGACCTATCCTCCAGCATCCTAGCCAAGTCTATTGCAGATATTCCAGGCGACATTCCCTTTGGCAACTCTGCGTTCAGTGAGCTCGACCTTCCCCTCCGCGGGGGCCCTCCACGCAGCCGTCCCAAAAAGCCAAAGGTCGACAAGAACACAAACTTCAAGGGCATGGGCATGTTCAAGAAGGTGATGGAGGAGGGCAAGAAGATGATCCACGAGATGAACGAGACTCCCAGGGCTGCCGTGCCGAACAACCCACCGAGCATCGAAAAGTGGCTCAACAACACCGTGGAAGTCAACAACTCGGCGGACCCGTTCGTCGATGCCCCCAAGGAAGAACCCGCCACGCCAGCCCCGAAAGAGGAACCTGTCGAGCCAAAGCCAGAACCAACTGTCGAGACATCTGCTGAGAAGGACAAGAAGCCCCGTCGCAAGCCAACGCGGGCTGCCAAGAAGCGATCAAGCCTGAAACTTGATACATCAGAGCCTGAGAAGTCTCCCAAACCAGTTGAACAAGCCACGCCGAAATCAGAGCCGAAGCGAGAAGCAAAATCAGACCAACCGGATAAGTCGACCCCCGAGGCCGAACGAACCCCAGAGCCCAAAAAGGAGTCGACCAAGGAAAAGACCAAATCGCCTCATTCCAGTGGGCTGCGGAGGAGTCGGGCAACTCGAAACATGTCTTCGCCTGTCAAGTCTGGGGTCAAGAAGCAGTTCCTTGGCATGCTCAAAGAAGCCTTCCAGGGCGAGTCTGGAAACCAATTGCCAAAGCCAAAGACCTATCAATGCCGCGAAGAGAGGCCCTATGGGTCAGAACTGGAGACTGAGCTTACCTTCGATTCGAGGTACGATGATTCTCGATGCGATGACTCCCGATACGATGACTCCCGGTACGACGATTCTCGATATGAGGACTCTCGATATGACGATTCACGGTGTGACGACTCTCGATACACTGACTCCAGGTATACCGATTCGAGGTACGACGATGAGCGGACATACACACACGACGGTTCTACGGAAGACTGGGAAGAGTCGGACGTATCTCAAGCCAAGACCGTAAAGGCTGCGACCTCCATCCCCGAGCAAGATGTCCGACCCCAGCCCAGCCTGCAACCTGACCCTCTAAGGATGGCCGGGCCCAGGTTCAGACCACCAACCAACGGTCATCACGAGCTCTCGACTATTCTATCCGAGGGTGCCTCCAGCACCATGGAGTCAGACAGGTCCTCAGAGCTGTCACATTCCACGATCACCCAGTCCACTATCCCTACTAGGAGTGATTCCAAGTCGAACAATGGTCCCAGCCTGAAGAGACGCCTCACCCGGCATTCCGATCTGGTCTCTGTCCTGTCCTTGCCGGATGACAGGAATATCCCCACTTCAATGAAGAGCGTCAGATCCCGTCCCAGCCTCCGCAAAAGCCGAGGTGGCCTATCGAATGTTACGCATGACGACCTACTGAGAGAATTCGTGGAAGATGAGAACCTGTACCTTCGTGAGCTCAAGACGTTGGTCGACGGCGTTATCCCAGTCCTCCTCTCTCAAGTCCTAGACGAAGATAATGCGGGCGAACTTTTCGGAAGCAACCTCGCTAGTAGGGTCGGCGGCTTGTCGAAATCTGTCGTCAACATGGGTGTCGCCCTGGAGAAGCTCAGGATCGGCCATCGAAAGGCCCCAACATCGGACTTGCGCCGCCTAGCAGGCTGGGCACACGGTGTGGTTCCCATTTACGACAGGTATCTAGATGCCTGGAGACTAGGCTTCCAGGACTTGGTTGTCAACCTGGCACCGGCTGGAAACCCTGACGACGAAGACTCTTTACTGGATGCCCTGCCGCGAAACGAGTACGGCGATGTGGTGGATGCCCAGGGAGAACGGGTTGACGTGGCGCATTTATTAAAGCGACCTCTCCTGCGGGTTAAGCAGATGGCCAAGTTTATCAAGTGTCTCGATTCTATCTTTTCAACAGACGACACTTACTATCTCCTGAGAGATTTCGAAAGCCTGCAGGGAAAGGCCCGCCGCCGAGTCCGAGAAGAGACGGCGCGTCTGGTGGATGAAGACGCGTCCAATACCGACACGACAAGATCGCGAGACCTGCGGACGTTTGGGGCAATGGAGTACGTGTATATTGAGCCGGCGCGTCAAGTAGCCGCGAAAGACTTCTTCTCCCTTGATCTGGTCCACTCAAATGGCCAGCGACTGGAATGCCAGGTCGAGTTGGTCCACCGAGACAACGAACGCCAACCCGAAGACAAAGGCGACCTGCTCATTCGAGAAACCGGCAATGGTCGTCGCACTTACCTCCTATTCCCGCCCATTCCAATGGAGATCATCTCGGCGAGGACAGGCGACGGCAAGTTCGACATGGTGGTCATGATCCGTGGAACTCACGATGACAGGCCGTGGCATGAACTCCTTACACTCACCAGCGACAGCGAGGACCAGATTCTGGACTGGCTGGACATTTTCCCCGTGGCCCCGGTCCCTCCCCGTGAGCCGGAGCCAAGCGTGTACGAAGACGATGAGGAGATGTACGACGTTCCCGTTGGTGTTCGAGGAAGCAGTCGCCGCTCACGCCGCAGCTCTCGCTCTCCGCGATCGCCCTCCTCTCCTTACCAGAAAGAGCCCTCAAGCCCGCTTACGCCCACCAAACAACCGCTGCCCTCTCGATACCGACCCCGTTCTTCAACGCCAACAACGCCACCAGCGGCCATCCCCGAGGGCGACGATCCGGAGAGGACGCCCACGCAGGACCGTTATGAGGACCAAGAGGAGACGAGCACGCCCCTCAGGGAGAGTATGCGACCCGATCCATCCATGTTCCAGAAGAGCCCAAACAGCACACCGTACCGAAGTGACGGAGCTCCTCCTCCTCCCGCGCACCGAACACTCACTCCCAGCTCCCAGCCTTCACCAAAGTCGCAGTCCCTCAGCCCTCCTGTTGACCTTCAAAGCAATGGTTTCCTCAAGCGCCGAAACTCTTCCCCCCTCAAGCATGAATACCTTCCATCTGAAGGCTCTTCAATCTCCCACACAGAAGACTCCGAAGACTCTGAAGAGTACACTGAAACTGAATCTGATACTGAATCCTCAGACGACGAAATTGAGAGCGTCGACCTCCCCGAAACCGAACTCGGCGTCAGCATCAAGCAGGACCTCGCCCGCCCACGTCCTCTGGTAGAGTCGGTCCTTTCGCAATCGGATTGCAGCCTCACCCCCTCCAACTCTGCCTCCCAGGCTGGTCTCAATGGCGTCAAGGTTGCTCCTGAGGAGAACGCCTTGAGATTTGTAGCCTCCATCTCCAAGTGGTCGGACAAGGGAGTTTGGAAAGACGTTTCTGCCGCCGCCAATTGCTCCATCATCGTTACTCCCGGTCTCATCGAGGCCTTTTCCGCCACGCCCCAAGAGTCTAACGGGGACAAGGAGAAGCCCGTCCTGGCATTGGATCTCACACCGCTCGTTTTGATCCGACAGAGCACTGCCGTCGATCTTGAGATCCGGTCCTCGGTTAGGTCAGACTGCCAACTCGCCAAATCTCACAGTGGTGGAAACTTCCGTTTCCGATGCCACAGCAACTCTGACTGCTTCAACCTGTACAAGTCGGTCCACCACTCTCGGCTCAACAACCAGAAATTCATCGAGCTCGAGAACGAAGCTCGATTCAAGAGCTTCGGCGAAAACAAAGCTCCTGCCGACAACGACGACAACAGCAGCCATCGCCGAAGCTGGTTTGGCCGCAAGAGCAGTTACAGAAGCTCAGTGCGCGCACCCACACAGTCTCACGACGGCGCTAGCACTACGCCATCGTCGAGCGCCTCTGCAAAGAGCTTTCTGAAGCGCCTCACTGGGGGTGCCAACCTTCCCTTCAACCTCGCCCGCTCCTCGGTGGACAGGCAAAGCCGAGGCAGCGGCTACGGCAACGGTACGTACACGCCTGGCTCTTCTTCCAACGGCATGAGCACTCCTCGATCGCCATCGGTCAGCGTCGAGGACAGCACTCGCAACTCGGGGGGCGTGGGAACCGAAAACATCCGCATCCGACTACACCTGCTCGTATCAACAACAAAGTGGGAGGACTATGGCAACTGCAGCCTCCAGATTCGCCGACCTCCTCCGGGGTGGCGCCAGGCCCTTCGCGCCGACCACGGCCTGGAGAAGCGAGTGACGGTGACAACATTACCCAAGAAGGACTCGGAAAAGCCAAAGATCCTCCTCGACGCCGTCTTGGGCAGTGGATGTTTCACGCCGATGGGCAGCCGAGGCATCGTGTGTGGCATCTGGGAAGAGATGAAGGGCGACAATGGCCTGGTTGGCGGCATTCCTGCCACTGGCCCTGCCAACGGAAACGTCAAGAAGTGGTGCTTCCAATGCTCCAACGTGTCAGAGGCCAGCTGGGTGCTGCGTCTGGTACACCAAGAGGTTTTCACGGCGTAGACTGCGACCTCACCTTGCTCCTCGGAGCTTACATTCTGAATACTTTCTTGTACTCATTTGAGCCTCGCATCTCGGGCTTCCACATACTGTATTCCCTCTTCTTCTTCTTCTTCTTCTTCTTCTTCTTCTTCTTCTTCTTCTTCTTCTTCTTCTTCTTCTTCTTCTTCTTCTTCTTCTTCTTCTTCTTCTCTTGTTTCCGTTTCTTTTCTTTGTGTTTGCTTTAGCTCCTCATTCTTGATATCCCCTGGCGTCGCGTTGCGAGCCATTTGTTACTTCCTTTTAGTTTATGTCAGGCTGCGTTTGGATCGCTCGGCCGGCGCAGCCACGAGCGATGGGTTTCTCTTTTGGTATTCTGCATTCATGTATCAGGCATGTCCGGGCATCTAGACTGGCAAGGCGTCCGGATGGTTGGACGGGGTGGGTGGCATGCTGTGAGGTTTAGCCGGCATTGATTGGGATTCCTCTTGGATGGAGTGGCGAGGTCGACGTCGTTTGTTGATATATGGCGGGGTATTTACACGATGGAAATATACATAGTAGTACTCGTTACCGTTCTTGAATGAATATTGAATGAACCCAGTGATGTTTGGTGATGCGAAATAGTTCCATCGACCACAGAGGGCGATGGATGTTGCAGGGACCGGTGCAAGTCAAAAGGAAAGCTCTCTCGGAGGGCCCTTCGCGGAGAAGATGCGAGCGAGAGTGACAAACGATGAATGAGGAAGAACTCATTACATAGAGCTAATAAACAGACTTGAACAAAAAGAGACAGGGGGCAAAAATGGAGATTGAGGGAATTGAACCCCCGACCTTTCGTAGACTTTTGCATTCAGGTCAATGCAAAACGAATGTCATACCCCTAGACCAAATCCCCAAAGGTTGTTTCGATGAAGACATTCGCCAGCAATTAGTCCATAACAGCGTTGCTCGAGAGGCGATGAGAAGAGTGCGTTGCATCTCTCTCTACTCAATCCAAGTGGCGAGAGGAGAAAAAAATCCACCATGAAATTGACGCTTTCATGGCGACAGATGCCCTAGAATGGAAGCTTGTGTTGTCGTCATTCGCTGGGTGCGCGGCGCCGTGTTGGCATGGACAGATGGGAGGGAGGCAAAGGGACAATAGAACGAATGAACGAGGAGTTGGATGGAGTTTGTTGGCTCCTTGGTGTGATATTTCGCATTACAAGAGACGGAACAGCTTCAGGTACCTATGGATAACGTCGGCGGAGTTCAGGGAGGGGACGAGGGTAGTGGGCAGTAAGCACTGAAGATGACACTCGTGTGTAAGAGTTTGCTTGGTACCTAGTAGGTAGGGTAGCTGAGTTGAGTATGAAGTGGCCATGGAGTCGGCGATATTAGCATGTTACTGGCGGTTTTGATCATCTTTCAACATACGAATAGATCCCCTCACTCAGACGATGAAGCCAAAAAAAACGTCATCACATCAATCACATTCACGCCCATCATTACCGAAACCCAAGCCTTGCGAACCAAAAGCAACGCCGTGATATTCACCCCAACCCACCACCACCACCAGGTGACAGAGTCGATGTTTTCTTTTCTCCGGATAATCATATCATACACAAAAAGAGGGCAGCCAAGGGCATGAAGCCTGCTCCGCCGAGGACGCATCCAATCGATGACACGGGGGCACAGGCGTGTCTATCAATGAAACCAAGAAACAAAGGCCATCCCCCAATTCTATGCTGACGCGGCGACCGACTCGCCTTCCCTGACCCGGGACATGAAATACAAGAAGCGAAGACCTGACCCAAAAGGAAATAACAAAAAGAGGACATGGGAGAATATCGCCGCCAAAAGGGGGACTTCGCACGGGCTGCTCGAGAGCCTCACGCGTAACCTTTCCAAGAACCAATTATACGTCAGTCGTTGGATATATGACTTGGGCGTGAGAGAGGCCGATTATTGGGATCCCTGGGGCTTCTGGCCTGCAGGGATGTCGGCCGCAGGTGGTTTCTCGGCCTGCGCCTCGGTTTGTGGAAGGGGAATGGCTTTAGGCTTGCCACCGTCGATGATGATTTGCTCGTCGATTCGAGCCTCAGTGTCCCCGTATTCCAGACGCTTCCACGTCTTAATGCGAGCTTCGTTCATGTCCACTTCAAAGATGCGTAGTCGACGGATATAGTCGTTGTACCCAGCGTAGCCACCGAAACCAGCACCGCCTGCATAGCACATCCACAGTGCTGGCGTGGGGTTTTGATCGTTCTCCATGCTGAGAGAGCAGTAATCGTTGCAGTGGTCACTAAGAATCATATTAGACGCCGTCCTGCAAAGGAATTTGGGAGACTTACTGTCCGGCGCTAACCATCACAATACCCTTTTCTACGAGGGCATCTCGGAAACCAGAGTTGTAAACGGGAGCAGTCACGCCCTCTCTCCACTCTCCAACTCGAGAGTTTGTAGAGTTAGCATACTCGGTCATGGGAATGTGGATAAAGGCAATATCCATGTGTCGAAGGGTGTAGCGCTGATGATTCGATTTCAGGCTGGTAGCCGTCTTCTTGAACCACTCAATCTGGTTGGGCTTGACCCAGTCGTATCCAGGATACTTCTTTTCGTTGGACGAGTAGGCGTGGGTGTCGAAGAAGTAGATGGTCAAGGCAGAGTGATCAGACTTGCCGCGTGCAAGGATTTCGACATAGTAATTGCCTACACCGTCGATGTCGACGGGGCCGGCGGCCGAGAGAGAATAGGGAAGCGACTCCATAAGAGCCATTTGAGCTTCACGGGACATGGTCTTTTCATCGTCATGGTTGCCAAAGATGGCAGCGTACGGGATCTTACGCTCGATGAGGAGATTTGCCCACTTGTAAATAGCCTACGTTTGTTAGCAACAGTTTGATACACACGCGCATGGTGCTTACAGTCGGCGCATCGGGCGCCGTGTCTCCATTGACTTGATCGCCACTTAAAACAACAAAATCTGGCTTCTCCTCGTCGAGAATGCGGTTAACAAATTCCAGGGTCCTGGGGTCCGCCTCGCACTTGCGACCGTGGTACGAATTTGGCACGGCTTCACGACATTTGCCGACGCCGGTGCTGAGATGCAAATCGCCAATCTGCAGGATCTTGAAACGACCGTTATCTCTTATCCTCGGTACCGGCTTCTTGTGCTCTCGATGGGGGCCCCGTCGCACGGTTAGCTGCACGCAGGGCAAGCTGCTGCCGGTTTTCAGCAGCAAGGGAGTGCCAGTTATTATTGCCCAACCGTCCCTGGCCTCGACGGCGTCGTCGCCGTACACCACGTCGACATCGGTGATGGCCGAGTTCGAGTCGCTTGCCTTCTTGTTCGACGATCGTTTGATCCAAAGGCCGTTGGGGCGTTTCTCCCAGGGGTCGGCATATTCGCCTTTGGGCTGAGGTTGCAGTCGGCCAACAGAAACGTCCATGACCACCTTGTCATCGTCGTTGAGCTCCTCCTCATGTTTACGACTGACAAAGATGTAGGCCGTCGAAATCCACGTCCTCCCGAGGTACAGGTCTTTGTCTAATCGGTGCCACTTCTTAGGATCGAGATTGCACGAGGAGAAGATGTTGAGACTCGAGCACGTCGCAATGGTGACATCGGTCACCACCAGCCCGGTGTGGTGCGTGGGCATGTAGCCATGGATGGAATTGGGGAGGACTCGGTAATTGCGATCGAGGAGAAAGACGACGAGGAAGGTGAAGGCGGCGGCGCTCGTGAGCTGGACGATTGCTCGAACCTGGATTCGGGGCGCGGTTAGCTGGCAGTCCCCGAGGGCGAACAAGGCTGAGCTCGCTCACAATGCGTCGTGTCATGACGGACGGCGGGTGGCGAGGAGCCTCGAAACGGTGGTAGAGAAGAAAAGGAGACCGCCAAGAGCCGCCTCAAGCAGCAGCGGGAGCAGCTAGATAGCGGCGAGCAGGTGGAGCATTCGAAAACAGAATCGAGGGTCGGGCTATTCGCATCTTCCCGGGGATGGGCAGCTATCGCATGGCGCACGCGGAGAAGGAGAGGAGGTTGTGGCGATCGCGGGGGAAGCAAGATCAAGTCACGTCGTGTGATGCGGTCGGCGGGTGCTAGCGCCGGTCGCAAAGTCAGTCCGGTTGAGCAGACGAGACGGTTGAGATGCAAACGTGGGAGCCAAAATATCCACAAAGGTCACCGGATCGAGGCCTGGCGACGATGAATGATGCTTGCGGGAGGAAGATGTTGGAGCAGGTGGTGACTTTATTTTTTTAAGGTCGCAGGCACTGGGTAAGGTACTAAGCTGGAGAGAAGATGTACCATCTGACACAGGCGAAAGTGGGAGACACCCAGACAGGGGGGGCAGGAGCTGAGACAGAGGGAAGTCGCCGACTCGAGGCGGCATGTGCAAGAGACGACGTCGGACCTTCCTCTTTTCTTTTCCCTTTTCCACCTGGCAACTTCCTTTTCTTGGCCTGTTTTTTTTTTCCTTCTGCAGCCCAAGCGTGCCAAAGTGGAGCTTTGCTTGGCCCTTCGGAAGGACGGGAACTGCGTGAGATCTCTCGAATTAATTACCAAGTAGCGGATTTTACGAGTCTGGGGAAGGGAACTAATACGAAGCAATTTGCCCAGAGGTTGCGAAGCCGTCAGTTTGCAGTAAGGGGTCCTTTCGCTGGAGGGGTTTGTAATTAACCAACGGACTCTAGTCGGCGGGAATGGCGTCAACTTGCTAACCTAGATCAAAGCACAAGACGGGAAATTATTCGTCACTCTTCGGTTCTATTCAACGTAACGAAGCACAGCCATACTACGTACGCGTCAGGCTTGGCAAGTCAGTAATACAACTCACAGAGCAGAGCTTATTAGCCAGTCATCGGCAGATACAAGTCGGTGGCACGCTGGAGATACTGGCTACTACAGCCGTCGTGTCCCGGCCTTGGCAGCAATTGAATCAACCAACACTCTCCGAAATGCCCAGAACACATCACACAAAGTACATTGTGGTAGTGTTTGGTTTTCTCCAGTAGTATTCCTATCCACCTAAATGGCATACGCGCGTCCGTGAGAGATTGATGATGCCAGTTTTTGTATGCGAAGCGGGTCGACTTGAGAATAACGGCATCGCTTGAAGGTGAAAAGGGGAGGTTTGACATGGTTCTCGGGAGAGCAACCTTGATTCGATATTCGTAGTGATTTGTCGCTGCTGCTCTTTTGTTGAAGTTCGACTCAGTATTAACATACTTAGTTTAATATGTAATCGAATGAGTCCCAGACCACCGTACTCAAGCTCTCGACCTCTTACATCTGAACATGCATCAAGTTCAAACGTGAATAGGAGGCCTGCTCAGCCCTACATAGGCTTCCGACAGCCGGGGTACGAGAATCAAATCAACGCCTTTCCAAGCCATTTACCCCGTCGTTTGATTTAAACAACGAAACATCAAACACCAAGCGATCAGTCCTATTCTCTCATATCCCAACCCCTCACACACCTTTAAACCGCACTCCCTCGACCTGCTTAGAATTCAGGAGAATGCGGCGCGAGAAAACACTCCATGGCCTGTGCGCATCCCCTTTGCGATGGACCTAACCTGGAGCTCAACCCGACACCAGCAGTTCCCACTAAAATCCCATCCCTCTGCAAGCGTCATCTTCCCTTCCTTTCATCTCGAACAAAGCTGCCCCCCTCTCTCCGTCGACCCCAGCCCATCCTCGGCCGCTTCCTCATTCCCTTCTCTTCCCTCTCTCCATCTCCACGATCCTCTTTCATCCACCGCGCACCCAACTCCCGCCCCCTCGTCGTCAATCGCGCACTTCGAAACCCAACCCTTTTCCCCATCTCCCATCTCCCCAGCAACAAAAAAACAATACAATGGCAGAATACTCGTCGCTCAAGGTGCCGGAGCTGAAGAAGCTCCTGGCCGAGAAGGGTCTCGCTCAGACCGGCAACAAGGCCGACTTGATTGCGCGACTACAAGAGAACGACAAGAAGATCGCCACTGAGGCCGCCGCGCCTGGTACGTTTCAGACCTCCCTGCGAGAAGCTCGCGCGCGTCGCGACCACTTCCGCGCGCGCGCAAACCCGCTGCGCTCCTTATACTAACCTCTGCTTCGCACAGCCGACACGAAGGAGGACGAGATCAGCTACAGCGACGACGAGGCGCCCGCCGAACCCGCCGCCGCCGCCGCGCCCGCGACGGAAGCCCCCGTCGAGCAAGCCCCCGCCGCGACCGAGCCGGCCGAGCAGGCGAGCGAGGACACGCAGCAGCCCGCCTCGACGGAGGACAAGCCCGAGGAGCCCGCCGCCGCGCCGGCCCCGTCCTTCGCCATCGGCCTCGCCTCGACGGCCGTCGACGACGAAGCCAAGAAGCGCGCCGAGCGGGCCAAGCGCTTCGGTCTCGAGGAGGACGCCGACGCGACGAAGCGCGCCGAGCGCGGCAAACGCTTCGGCCTGGACGAGAAGGCCATCGCGTCCAGCCTCGACGCGGCGCTGCCCGGGCGCTCCCTCCGGAGAGGTCGCGCCCGCGGCGGCCAGGGCCAGGAGCACGACGGCCGCATCAACAAGCGAGGTGGCCAGGACCGGAGGACCGGCGGTCGCCGACAGGGTCGCGGGGGACGGGGCGGCGGCGGCGGCTCTAGACGGGATGCTGGGCCGATTCGCAATGTGCTCGCCGACCCCGCGGAGAAGGCAAAGGCGGAGAAGAGAGCGGCTCGGTTCGCTACCAACTAGATGGGTTCCAGGAGGACCGCGAGGAGTCGTTCGCTTCTGGTGCGCGGATGGCTCGAGTATGGGAGACAAACTTCAGTATGGGAAATGGGTTTCGAAGAACGGGGAGAAGCGGTTCGACATGGGAATGGATTCTGAAATGTAAAACTACTATTTTAATCGCAAACGACATGGAAAAAGACATGAATAAACGGGAATTGGCGTTGAGGGGGGCTCAAGTCGGCACGTATCCAACACCAAGTGTAACCTACTCCGTACACCCAACGTGATAACTGGTCAAGGTCTCGACATCACTCTACCTGTTCTTTCGGAAATCTCTTCCTCCGATGAAAATTTTTTCACCTCTTAGTGACCTGAAGTGTTGTTCTTCCATTCGAGTACCTAGCACACCGATCGCCGTTGAGGCGTCATACCTTTTACACTGCAGCGCCCAACCCGATGTTGGCGGCTCGTTAGCATGCATTCAGCTGGTCTGCAAAGCCTCACCTTGGAAAACTTGGCACCTAATTAACGAACGGCTGTCGTCGGCATTCTTGCTTCGCCACTCAGCCGGGTCTGAGACATCAAGTTTAGAAAAAGTCGAGATGTAACCAAGGGATTGGATCAAAGACAACTCGATAGCGTACCGAGGACGCCCGTTGTTGGGAGGAGAAGGGTGTGTAAGGTAAGCTTAGAGCAAAGTAGGCGCAGACGGCGCCTGCAGACTCAGGGGAAACGAAAAACATGTTCGCAAGAGACCAACTGGCTGGATGGATGGCAAACATATGCGGCTTATCGACTGGACCCCGAAGGCGGGCATGAGCTCGTAGCTCGTAAGCAGCCCTGCACAAAGCCATTGTCGAATCGCCGTCTCAGACGGGGGAAGCAAACTTGTACGGGGTGGAAGCAACTCTGCGCAAGCGTCAACAACCCTCTCGAACGGCTGGTTGAGCGGGAAGCAAAAAGTTTTCCTTCGGTTCCCCCCCTTTCCCGTGACCGAATCTAGATGCGTCGGAGTAAATCCTTCACACCATCTCTCTTCATCCAGTCCCGTCTCGCAAGACGGCCAAGTCTAAGTTAAGGGTCGCGAACGAGGAGGATGACGGTCCCTGAAAGGGCTTTCGACGGACAACGGGTGGACGTGCGTTGACGAAAGGGCTTCGGTCCACCTCGACTCCCGCGTGCTAGCGTGCTGAGTAGGGGTGAGCTGAGCCAGTGAGAGGGCGAGTTGCCGTGGTGGACACGGCAAAGTGAGCACCTTGAAGGTCGGAAGCCAAGGTCAAGAGGAGAGCAACCTTTGCGGGCTCGGCTGAGGTATAATGGCGTATTGTGGTGGAGGAGGCCAGCAGAACGGTCGCCTGAAAGACGGTACAGACGGTGGTGCCCCTTTGTTGGCGATGGGGAAGTAGGGGAGATGGAAAAGATAATCGGGGAGAGGTTATTCGTCCCCGTGCAAGAGTCAGAGGCGTTCCAACCTGAAGCTGAGAATGGAGGACTCGTCCGTACTGGGAAACGGCTGATTCGACGCAGAGTGGCCCAAGCCGAAACAGCGTCGTCGATAACGAGGTCTCAGCCCTATCACAGGCGAGTCGAGTCGGCCGAGAAGACCGGGTCATGGTCCCATCGAATCATCGAGGAGCCGTCCCTTTGGGGACAGCGCACAGCATCACCAGTCGTGCTGCAGAAAGGGGAGAAACTCTGGCCGACTCGTCTTGCGCGAATGACAAGCATTAGGGGAATGAGCACGCGATAGTGTGCAGACAGAAGGCCAACGAAAGATGCAGCTCGCGGCTCCTGGCGATACAACTGGACCAGCGCGCTAATCCCGCATTCCCAAAGGGGCCACAATCAATACAACGACGCAAGCCACGAAGGCCATTCTCGGACGACACTGTTGCCCTCTGGCCCCTCCAAGAAACGTGCGGATAAGACCATGTCTCAATGGGCAGAAGGACGGGCTCTTCGCGCTCTTTGCTCGCCGGCCTTTTTCGACTTTGGACAGTCAGCCGTCACGTTACCCGAGACTATGCTCATCGAGTCTCAGACGGCAGACCAATGACACCTGCGAAACCCCTGCCCTCGAGGTGAGCCCCCCTGGTCGGGAGAGGCGATGGAGGCTGCCATTGGAGAGTGCGGCTAAGTAGCCTGGTGGTTAGCAAACTCCAGAATTCCCAGTCAAAACGGTGGACTGGTGGTGACCCTCCCAACGGCATTTCAAAATAGGTGCATGGGCTGTTCTGCCATGTTGAAGCGTCCCTGAGAGATATGTCACCGTGTGTGTGGCCAGCTGGGGAGATTGATGAGTTGGCATGAGGCAAAGCCGCAGAAGCGCTGGTGGGAGGGCTCACCGCCAGGCAAAGTCCCGAGTACTTTGCATCTTGGAGCGAGTGACTTTGCAGGGGTTAAAGTGGTCCTCTTTCGCCCAAGATCTGCGATTCGCTAAGTCTTCAACAGCCACAGCTAGATCTGGTTGAAGACAAGCTTGACAGGTGAAAACGGGGCTTCCAGCCACGCGGGAGCTGCCACGTCAACGGGACACCAGCCTCACCTTGAATTCATCCCTGCAGCCTCTTGTGGCACCGAGTGGCGGAGCGTCCGTCGGATGCCTCTCCCATTGCCACTTTTGGAAACAGGAACCATGACCATCGCCATGAGTCCCGAACAATGTCGGTAGTCCAGCAAACACGTCTGGAAATCTCGATTATTGGTGTCGTCGAGCCGCGATAGACGCGACAACTCATCACCCTTGACACGCTTGACCTGCAAGATTCAGCTCCCCTGGGGTCGACCGGATTCTTGGGAATTGAGAAGGCTGGTTCTCCGTAGCTAGGCTGACTGCCTGCGATATTGATCACCCACCCAGCCTAGTGGGAGCCTCATAGGGCACGCTGGGCCTCGTGATTCATCCATCGTGTCGGTGAAGAGCTGAGGCTCCTCCATGACGTCTATTTCTCAATGCCGAAATGTGGCTTGACTACCGACCGTTGACCCCGTGAGTCTCGTCGTGCTCCCTTGAGTCACGGGGTTCCGAGCTCGGATGGCCGGATTATGCATTCGGGTCACTTGGAAATGCAGTCATTTCTTCGGCCGAGATGTTGTCGATCCTTGGCCAACCATCCGACAATGCCCAGAGGCAAATCTTAGTACGGGCAGACCAAAGTGGCCACGGCCTTGGACTGCATGTAGGATTAGATAAAGCCAACGTCAGCACAAGACGCAATTCCGTAATTGCAGCGATAAACTTGATAAGTTGATATGAACTGAGGAAGCGCCAGCCAAGGATTGGCGAACGGTTCGGTCTGGAGCAGTGGATAAGAGGCTTGTTATTGCAGAAAAGGAGAAAAATGGTGAGGAGTGAAACAAGAGATCTCCATGATTGGCAGAAAATGAGACATCAATGGCCAATAGGATCTTCAAAAAGGCCAAGAAGATGGCCGTTTCCAGGCAGGCCGGGCGCTTCCTGAGGTGGCTGACGAATGGGAGGCGAAAGCCGCCTTGTGGCCGACTCCTGGACGGGGTGAGAGACGTGACGAGTTTCCAGAATGTCTCGCCCAGGTCGACTTGGTTTTTCGGTCATTGGTCATGGCAGCGGTGGCGATTGCAACATTCTCGTCAAGGTCGAGGATGTGAGACAGCCCCCAACCGCCCCCTCCTTTGGTTCCGTCTCGCTGGAACGTGGTGTGGGAGACAGTGACTGGTCCAAGCGACTGCACAAGTGTTAGTCGGTGCTCGACGTGCACAATGCTTGCAATTCTGCACCGCGAAGATGCGGAACAAATTGCTCTCACCTTGTTGCTGTCATGATGAGTTGCATACGGAGCAGATGCGAACGGCCTCCGAGCCCAGGACTAGGATCGGATGCTATTATGGGGAGCGTGGGCTTGCGCGAATGCAAACCGTCAGGCTGGACTGCAGGACGAGTGGAGATGGCATGGTGTCGTTACTGGAGGCGCAAGGGATTTTGCTCATTCAGGCCCAAGCTTGCAAGGTCCACAATACAAGCAACCAACAGTGCGTGGTGTCTGTGTTGATTTGAAGATTGGATGGACCTTTGGAGTTGACTTGAAGTGCCGTTGGAGTGTGTTGAAGTGTGGGAGTGTTGGAGTGGATGGATGGATGCCTGAGGTTGCAGGCGGCAATGGGGAAGCCGAAAGGAAGGTGCAACCTCGAGTTCGAAACAATCACTACCACATCCGATCTAGCTTGGTACCGAACATGGCCTTCTCCACTCGATTCATGCATTTCAGCTTCTTCTTGATGGCCTTCATCAACCATCTGCTCATCGTCGAAATTGGTCGTCTTCCCATCCATTGTTGACAAGATAACAAACGATGCCATCGTCACGGCGACTGCCTGTTCTCCAGGTCCGCGCGGCAACTGGGGTTGGTGAGATTGGGCCATCCGAAGTGAGACATGCAGCACAAGCAGCCTGTCGGAGTGCACGAAGTGAGACATTGCGTCTGCATGTCCTAGACATGCAGGCTAGACATGCAGATGCAGAAAGAGGTGCACGAGGGCCTGACGACACCTCACACCTAACGCCTCACGCCTCACACCTCACTGAGTCGACCGGGTAGGCATCCTCCCACTCAAGGCAGCTGCTTTTCTCCATGGTGGGTGGCATCGAGACCCGCAGAGTCCAGAGTCTGCGAAGCGAGCCCCCATTTCGACTCGTCTATGCAGTTTGGCAGAGGACATTGGCAAGCATGGCCCCTGAAGAAAGGACGAACGAGATGAATCCGAACCCGGCGAGATGGAGATGGGATGCAGAGCAGAGCAGAGACGAGGTGCCAACCACGATTGCTACCCCTCTCCTCTCTCGTCTCCCCTCTCCAACCAACACGACAGCTCGGCACTCGCATGACCTCTGAACAGGATTTTCCGTGTCAGCTCCGTCCATTCAAGGTGCTAGTCCTCCTGGAGAGTCGTTGGAGCATATCCACAAACAGGCTTTTTCGTCGATACTACATCTATTATTGATACAATGGACAGGATATCCAGCAGCTCCGGCATGTTCAGAGATGGAACCATATTTAGGTTCGACCAAGGAGCCCCGTCCATCGGCCCATCCCTCCCCCCTCCGCCCTCCCCTCCAAGCTCCACTGAGCAACGGCCAAACCATCGTCTCGACCTCACTGGTAAACAAAGTCTTCATGCCAGGCTCGCCCCACTGAAGCGTTTCTCTCGTGCGAGCGACGAGTGGCTCAACGGAGCAAGAAGCGTGGAACTGCCAAACCGGGGCCGGTGCCCAATGGCGGCCGCAAGCCATCTGCGGACGGTATCCCATAGGATGGAGCGGTCTGCAGCTTGGAGGAGACAATGCGGCGCAGTTTGGACCAAGCCAGGTTGGTCGTCCATGTCGTCGATCGGCCGCTCCACGCCGACTCCGACGCCTCTTTGCTCTCTTCGCCTCGCCTCTGCTGCACACGCCTCTCTAGACTCTCTCTCTCTCGGCCAGGGTCCTGAGGATCAAGACCACCCCCAGCCCAGTGCCCTCGTCGACAGGGATCAGGCGCCACAACCAGAAGAGCCTGCACTCACAAGTACCTCCGTCCTCTGGGCCATGTACTCGTGTACCCGACGACCTCACCCAGTCATGAGGAGTGCCCCAGAGTCCCAGACCAGCGGCAATCATCTAAATACATTGGCTCCGTCTCTCCCGTTCGGGCCTCCCCGCTGTCATATTCTCTCTTCTCTTTCTCTTGATAACCACGCTTCTTTCGCCACAGCTTCCATTTGTCTGCTTTCGCTCCTTTTCTATTTCTCTTGTCGCCATCACCGTCTCCTCTCAGCTATCTCAACCCCGCCCCCGCTCCAAGTCGAATCCTCTCCGGTCGAATCCGCCCCCGACATCACTCTCACCTCGGCGCCAAAGCCATTTCCCATCACACCCTCTTCATTTGGATCTAGCCTACTGGAGAAGCCTTATCCCTGACACCCGTGGAACTTGTCTCAGTCGCCCACCATCTTCGCCCTCCACTAATACAGACAACCTCACCCGAACCCCGTTTACGCGCTTGCGCCTTCGACCGTTATTGTCTCACCCGTCGCCCGATTTGCTTTTTTTCTTTTTTGTTTTGTACGAATATAATAATACCCTGTCCCTGGTCCCGACTTATATATCTACTTGCGCGAACCATGGGCTTTGGGAGACATCTTCCATCTTAAGGTTGGAAAGCATGGATTCCCTCAGGTCGGGGTCTGGTATTCCGTCCAGACCCGTGGAAGGGCCTCGGGCTCGTCGGCTGGCAGAGCCGACCATGTCTTCGAATATGCCTAGGCCGTTGAATATCAATAGGACGGAAAGGAAGGACTCCTCCGAACTGCCCAGGTCGATCCCGAAACCCTCAACGACATCTGGAACACGACCCGTCAACAAAGTGCACCAAGCCTCATCCCGTCGTCCATCGATCCCTCAACCCCCCGCCAAACCTTCTCTGGCTCGCCAAGACCACTCGTGGGCTTCTTCCAGCACCATCTCATCGAGGGGCTCGGCCACGAAGCTTCGAGGTGGCTCGGGGTCCTCGTCATCTACCCGCTCCATCGATTCAATCTCCAAGCCTGCCCCCAATGTCTTGAGAAGGAAGAAGTCGTCTCTCTCCAGCGGCATTGTCAGCCCAAACACCGACTCCCCTCGCACGAGTTCGTCTTCGTCCCAACGTCGGTCTCGAACTTCTATGGATCGAGCCCTTGGCATTCACATGGACAGGAGCCTGACACATAGTCCAGCCGAGATCCAAATCGCCGAGGTGGTCGAGTTGAACCCGGCTGGCAGGTCATCCGTCATCTATCCAGAGCTTGATCGATATCGCAACGTCCGACGACCCTCCAACTCGTCAGAAATCAACCTGGAGATTCCTTATCGCTTGGCAACTCACGACTTGCCACCGCCCACTCCCGCCAGCTTGTTGCTCTCCGGGACGAGTGGAAGTCCTTCCACTCGGTTCTCCGAATCCCCTGGTCCGGGCTCTTATAGCCGCGACACGACACCAACTTCCATTGCATCCCAATCTCCAGGCCTAGTTGCCTCAACTCGAGGGATCCCGTCGAAGGCACGATTGAACAGCCCTCAGACACGGCCGCCCGTTACTCGGAGGAGAGCAGGGAGCATCCCCAACGAGGTTGACGCCATCACGGCTGATCCGCATGGCCTTGCCTCGGTCAGAGAGTCTCTGAATTCCTCCTCATCAAACTCCACTGTTCGTGAGACTGAAAGGACCATCAAGATAAACACGTCGAAGAGACTGCCGCCACCTCCCCCGAGCCCGCCTCCCCGGAAGTCGTCCCAAAAGTTTGATGATATCCGAACTGCAAACTCCTCGCCCAAGACCATCCGGAAACCCTCGAAGCCTTATATGATAACTCTCGCGGCTGACAGGGTCCCTTCTCCGACTCGTGCAGAGACTCACCTGCCTGCCAAAAGCATTCGCCCTTCTCGACCGAGCAGAGACGGAACGCCCAACATCCAGTCACAACTCTATTCGTCGGTTCCTGTCATCCACAGCAACCTGTCCACGCAGTCTTTGCCCACCGAGAGACGTGGTAGCGAGTCGACAGCCTCAGTCCCACTCCCGAGGAACAGCAGTCAGCTGTCTGAAACGGATAGGGCAGTCTCTGCCTCTCGACTTCCGACAACTGGCGAAGCTACCTCGCGGTCGAAGAGCAAACTGGCGGAACCGAGGAAGGCCAGCACCGAGCAAGCACGCCCTATCCGCACACCCAGCCCCAATGTGACGAGTGCCTTCTCTCGCTTTGCATTCTTCGGTCGAAAGAAGGCACCCACAGATGCAGCTGCGGTGGAGAAGAAAGAGAAGGAAAAGGAAAAGGAAAAGGAGAAAAAGAAGTCACTTCGAAAGGGCCCAGTCGCTGGCACCGGCCACGAAGGCTACGGCCGTGTTGGTGGCATCCGTCGTCGAAGCAGCAGCATCAGCGTGACACGGGATTCTCCTGGAGCTCAGTCTTCTCAAGAGACCGTCTCCAGCAACGACCCATTCTTTGCCGACCGCATGAATCCCGTCATTATCGCTGGTGGAGAAGTGGTTGAGAACCGCAACACTAGCTCCGAGTTGTCTCGGTCTGAGAGTGGCCAAAGCCTTGCTTATAGCCAACCCAAGCAAAGCTCTGATTCGCTTTCGACCTCGCAGCCGCGACACACTCTGTGGCCCTCCCCGATGTCGCGAACTCCCCATCCTGCCTTCAGCCACCGCCGGCCATCGGATAGCAGCGACTCGGAAGGTCTCACCATGAAGCCCAACCTGGCCTTCCGACGATCTGTTCACCGACTGCGATCTTCCCCCGATGATCCTTTGAGGCTGCCGCAGCCCATCAACACGTCAGAAACCACCACATCGCCAATGACGAGCTTCGATACCAGCATTCTCTCAGACGAGTCACACTTTGAGCTCCAGCGGGAAATATCTCGCGATATCAACTCTGCCCATCCCGCTCCCAAGAAGCTGGTCAAGCGTCCGCGATCCCCTCGTAAGTGGAACTTGTTTGGGCGCTCGCAAAACGACAGCCCAAAGAAGAGCTCGGCAGTCAAGGCCACGGTCAAGGTGATGAGGGAGAAGCCTGTTGCCTTTTACACCATGATGGACTCATCGGAGCAAGAGGATAGCGAGCCCATGGATGTCCAGGAAGTATTGAGACGCGCTGAAGTCTATGGGAAGTCTCCGAGCGTCAGCGCCCCCGAGATCAAACATGCCACCCCCCAGTTCCCAAAGCCACCCACCACCAAGCCCCAGCTTCGACAGCCACGCCAAGGCACATCCAGTGTGAAGCCCATTGCACCAACAACAGCATCGGCACCTACACTCCTTCCCGCCGCCAAGACGCTCGCCGCCCCGTCCACAAGCATCGAGAAGACGCGCCGCAGTCGACTCCCCCAAGTGGGAAGAATCCCCAAGGTCGTTAGCAACCGGCCTGACCACCTTTCCCCCAAGAGCTTCTCCCGCCCCTTCCGAGCAAGCATGCAGTTGCCTAACCAAAACCTCGTTCTCGAGGCCGAGGTTGCGAAGGAACCCAGCCCTCCGAACCCCTCGACCCCGGTCCCGGAGCTCACCATGGAGGGTTCAACCATCGGCAGCGGAACAAATCTCTCATCCAACCGCGGCTCGCACTCGGACATGTCACCAGAACCCAAGCGCCCCAGCCGAGAGTTCCTATCATTCTCGCCCCGCAAGAACTCGAGCGGAACCATCTGCACGTCAAGCTCTAGTTGCTCTCGACACTTTTCCTTCTCTGAGGCTACTGCCATTATCCCGAACCCTGAGGATCCCCCAGCGGAAGACGAGGTTTGGGACGAATACAACGATCTGCTCGGAGACGACACCTCCAAGGTGCCGGCCTCGAGATCGTCGTCGAAGGGCAAGCCTTTCCATCTGGAGACGTATCACTCAAAGCTGGCGGCCAAGGGAAAGGCTTTGGAGTCGCCGACAATTATCTTTGACGAGCGCAAAGCCTCCACCCTTTCCAAGGCCACCACCGGTTCCAGCACGTACAGCGGCGACATGACGGAGAGAATTCGGGCTGCATTCCAACCGCACTCAAGCCCTACTTCGACCTCTTTCCCACTGCTTGAACCCGCTCCAGGTCGCCGCAGTCGAGCCAGCAGCCTCGAGGTGGTTGGAAGAGCAAAGCGCAGCGAGTCTCGACGAGGCAGTCAATCGTCGGGCAAACAGAGGGTGTCCGTCTCAAGCATCTCCTCTGAAGACAACTCACCCCTCGCTCAAGTCAATCTGCGCGTGGGTTCAATGACAGTCAGCAAGTGGCTGACTTTTGGCCATGTCTTGTTCAGCGACGTTCGACACGACCTAGTTTCTGTCGAGGGGTCCCTCAAGAGGCACTCCATCCTTGTCATTGACGGCCTTGGAAATGACGACTGGTCATTCTATGCCGCAGAGACGTACCCGGCCGCCACCTTCTTCAACCTCTCACCCCGGGCGCCTCTTCCCGAGGACCTTCGAAGCTCAGCCTCAAGTTTCCCCCTGAGTCCCCCAAACCATCACCAGATCCAGTATCTGTCCCACCTCGACAAGTTTCCTTTTGCTCCCCAGAGCTTCACCGCCGTCGTCTATCGGTTCCCAGTTGCCGCCCCAGAGTCGCACTATCGCAGCATTCTCACTGAGGCTCGTCGCGTGCTCAAGCCCGATGGCTACATTGAGCTTTCAATTCTCGACGTGGACTTGAACAACATGGGCAACCGAGGACGTCGCACCATCAGACGTCTGAAGGAGAGGGTCAACGAGAAGACGCCCGACACCAACCTCGCCTCGACGGCTGATCTCATCCTCCGCCTCCTTGGCAAGGCAGGCTTCACGAACATCAAGGCTGCTCGCGTTGGCGTCCCCGCTGCCAGTTCCATGACTCGCTCGGACAGCGCCAAGGTCAAGGACCCCGCGAAGAAGAAGGAGCAGCCTAGCCTGGCGGAGATGATGAAAGACACCAGCCCACTGGCTGATGAGGGCATCACCAAGATGGTCAGCCGCGTTGGGCGGTGGTGGTACACTCGCTGCTACGAGAACGCCGCCGAGAACCCTTCGGGCAAGAGCATCTGGAACGACCGAGTCCTGCTCTCGGAGTGCGAGGAGCTGGGAACAAGCCTGAAGTTGATGGTCTGCTGCGCGCGTGCGCCCGACCGCGTCATGAGCCTCTAACCAGCTTGATCCCTCGCTCCTCGTCCTCCCTTGTTATTATTACTTTTTCCTATCCTGTTTCACTATCACGGCCCATCACATCGCATACATGGAGGCATTCGAGATTGGAAGACACTACAGGGCGCAAGCCTGACAAAACCAACTGACCATATATTCTCGCCGAACCGGAGTTTACAGCACGGGTTCTGGCACCAAATCCCAACCCTTGAATGGGTCCTTGGGTACTTATACCACCGCACACATTGCCGGCCTTTCGACCACGGCACGTCCTTTTCGCGCTTTGCTGTTTTTACTCTTTTTGCATATTTCTCTTCTTGTTGCCGCCGGTCGGAGGGGGGCCAGCACTGGATGTATTGGTTTTCTTTTTTTCTTTCTTCGCATAATGAGCCTAGACGCTATTTGAGAAAAGACGCGAGGGATGCAAAAAGACCTCGAGGGATCTTAATGGGGTTGCTCCAAACTTTTGGGGAGCGCAGTGCTGAGCACTGCACTTCTTCTGGTCCTCTCCCACGGGAAATTATTGTTTGAAGACGGATTGGGTGGGAGCTTGGAAGGGAGTGCAGTGGAAATGGGGAGGATGGATTTTCATGATCATGACGACAACGGGGAGAACGACTTCAAAACGATGGCACGTTGACTTATACTAGCATGTGCATAGAGATACCCACTGAAATGTTTTGGGGAAGCGAAATAGCAAGCGATATTTGATTGTTACTTGACTTGGAGTTTATGTGAAGTGGTCTTTTGTCTATTCGTGAGGTTTCTATGTTGGTACAGATTGGTTTACATGGTGGGTGGATGATGAGGCCTTCTTCATGAGGTCTCTCGCGGCTCAGATGTGCCATCCTTTTTGGGTGGTTGCTCTGCCTCAGGTGCTTGCTCGCCCTCGGACGCTTGCTCTTCGGATGATTGCTTGTTCTCGGGCGCAAGTTCTTCAGATACTTGTCCTCCCTCGGATGCTTGCTCTTCGGGTGCTAGCTCCTTGTCTGCTTGCCCTACCTCGGCCGCTTCCTCTTCGTCTACTTGCTCTGCCTCAGATGCTTGCACTTTGGATACCGGCTCCCCATCGGGCGCTTGCTCGTCCTCAGACGACTGCGACGCGGGATATCGACGCAGCACGGCAACGAAGCCTCCGCCGGCGATGCGATCGCCCACCTTGGGCCGCATCACCTGCACAGGCTGGGTGCCCGGGTCGGACCCCCGGGGCACGACCGTCTTGACGTCCCAGTCGCGGCCGCCGCCCGTGTCGCGCACGCCATCGGCCGTCGTGGACACGGCCAGCTCGACGACCCGCTCGAAGCGCACCGGCTGGTCTGTCGTCCGGGCCCACGTCTGGAACTCGCCGATCTGGCTGATGGACGGCTTGAAGAGGATTAGCAGGCCGTTGGGCTTGAGGGCCTGGATGACGCGGGATGCGTTTTCGTGAGCAGAGGGGAGATCTAAGATGGCGTGGTCGAGGAACGGCTCGCCGTTCGTCTGCTCGAGTCGCCCGTCAATGTACTCGTCGACGGACCCGACGTGGAAGTCGACGGTGGGAAAGTACAGCGCGCGGCGGTACTGTCGGATGAGCTTATGCGCGGCGCGCGAATGCTTCCCGTTGCGGTCGAGCGTGTGCAGCACGGCGCGACGGGCGGCGCGGTAGTCGTCGTAGGTGGTCTGCTCCTCGGGAGTCAGATCGAGGCCGAACTGGTGCGGCATGTAGGATGCGGCGCAGAGGGCGTCGCGCAGGGCGGGTGTTGAAGGGGGGTTGGCGGCGTGGAGGGCGCGGGCGAGGTGGAGGGTCAGGCTGCCCATGCCGGTGCCGGCCTCGAAGATTTCGAAGGGAGGGGCGTCGGGGTCGTCTTCGCCGGGGCGCGGGAGGTTGAGGTCTAGCATGTTGACGATGGTGCTCGCATCGTGGGGGTATATCTGGGAGAGCTGGTCAGCACTTGTTGGTCTTCTAGACATGAGCCATTGCCTATTTTTTTTTTTTT
>JAMQMW010000219.1:0-14253 GCA_024115155.1 Thelonectria blattea
AAAACTCCAGACACCACAAACTCAAAACTCGTCCGTCACTCAATTCTTCATTATTGCTACGTATTCCCATATTAAAAAAAGGCCACGCAAAAATATACGTTTCCGTTCCAATTCCCTTCAACATTCCGACTCGTGCCAACCCATGCCTTTGCCTTTGCCCTTTCCCTGTCTGTTCGTACAACCCAAAAGAAAAAAGAAAAACTCCCCGAAACAGTCATCAACAACCCAAGGCTCCATGCTCACGTACGCCCCTTTCCTGATCCCCTTATATCTTTTGCTTACTCCCTCCTTCTTCTCCTGTCTTCTCTTACAAAAACCCCTTGGTCAGGCTGGGCACCCGGCTAAGGCTGCTCTTCCTCCTGGGCACGTCGATGAAGGAGTTGCTCTCGTCTCCCTCGCTGACCCTCCAGGGGCCCATGCGACTTCGGACGCTGCCCATGACGCTGCCTGACGCCTTCTCGTTGCGCAGGTTCTTCCAGCCTTGCAGCTCTCGCTCGAGGCGCAGACTCCTCTCCTTTTCTTCGCGCAGCTCCCTTTCGGCGCGACGGGCCGAGAGCTGGTTGTCAGACTCGGACGACTGGAGCTCTTCGATGGTGGTCAGGAGCTTGTCGGCCCGGTCTCGCATGCGGGCAACGTCTTCGGAAAGCTGCACGTTCTGCTTGTCCTTGCGGTCGATCTGGCTCTGCAGATCCTTGACGATGCGATCGACGTTGCGGACCGATCGCTGCGACTTGCTGCGCTCGTTCTCCTGATCCTCAAGCTGAGACTCGAGCTGTTTTTGGTTAGCTGGGGTTGAATAAAGACGGGGTATATGGGACCGTCGCTTACCTCCTGGATTCTCTTGTGGAGGAACTTGATATCTTGGCTCGCACTCGAGTATCCCTTGGTCTCGAGGTCAATGAGCTTGAGCTGGGCCTCGTTCAGGTTCTTCTCGAGCGTGGCCTTTTGCTTCTGGAGCTGGGCCGTCGACTCCCGCTCCGTCGTCACGTCCTTTTGGATCTCGGTGACGAGAGCCTCGGCCCGTCGCATCTTTTCCACGGCGGCGGCGGCAATGTCTTCTTGCTGGGCGAGGCTCGACTTGAGCTCGAGAATCTCTCGGTCAATGTTGGCGGCGTTCCGCAGAGACGGGCTGTCTCCCTTGACGAGGTCCTCCAAGCCGGCCTTGGCCTCCTCGAGACGGGTCTCGACGTTTCGCTTCTCCCGGAGCAGGGCATCCCGCTCGTTGGTCACTTCGTCGACTGAAGATCGGAGGGTTCGGACCTGCGAGAGCAGAGAGACGACCTTGCTCTGGGCTTCGTTGTGAGCGTTCACGGCCTCGTCTCGCGACGACGCCACATCGGCCAGGGTCGACTCGAGACGGGACTTCTCCTTGGACCAGGTCGAGCTGTTGAGGACTTCGTCGTCCCACTTGGACCTCAAGTCGTCGAGCTCTTCGCGAAGACGAGTGATCTCGGCCTGCTTGAACAGCTTCTCTTCGCGGGCCAAGTCGAGCTCGTTGGTCAAGGTAGCAAACTCGGCCTGGTACTTCTTGCGAGTCTGCTCCATGCTCGACTCCTTGTCCTCAATGTCCATAGCACGTTGGTTGCGGTAGTCTTCGAGCTCGTGCTGGAGACGCTTCTTGGCCTGCGAGACGGCTTGCAGGTCCGTCGAGATGTCCTCGACCTTCTCTTCGAGCCGCTGGTTCTGGCGTTGGACGTCTTCGAGATTGGCGTCCATCTTCTGCCGCTCCGACATGATGACCGCGTAGTTGTCTTCGGCCTCCTTGGCCTGCGACTTGGCGAACTGCTCGGCCCGGCTGGCCTTGAGAACGGCGATCTCGGCCTGCTCGAGCTTGCTAAAGTACTCGTCGGCACGGCTCTTGTACATGTCCAGGCTGGACGTCACGTCGATGAGCTTGGATGTCTCGGCATCGAGGCGGATCTGGAGATCGGCAAACTCCTGGAGGAGCTGGTTGCGGCTCTGGGCTTCCTGCTCTCGCGCGTAGTTCATCTCTTGAAGATCTCCCCTGACATCTCGAAGCTCGACTTCGGCCTTGGCCCGGTCGCGTCTCAACTTCTCAAAGTGCACCTTGATATCGGTCAATTCCGACACGGCGTCCTTGTGGCTGTGAATCAGCGCCCGGCGAGACTCCTCCTGGCTGTTAAGCACGTCCAAGATCTCCTCGTGGGATCGCGTTTGCACATCACGGAGAGAGAGTTCTCCAGATCGGATCGTCTTCTCCAGAGCAGAGACCTTCTTGGAGGAGTCGTCTAGCATCTCGTGAAGACGGCTGTTGACCATCTCCAGCTTGTGAATTCGCTGGAGAGACGGGCTCTGGTCGTCGTACGAGTCGGGAGTCGGAGTGCTTCGGTCGAGCTGGCTCTGCAGGTGGCGGTTCTGCATCTCCTTGAGCTGGAGCTGGTTCTGGAGCTCCTCAACCTCCGTCTTGAGATCCATCCTGTTGTTGAAGCTCGTGGTGTCAACAGTCCTGTCAGATCGGATCGAGTCCTGCATGTGGTCGTTGTCTTGGAAGCGACGGGTAGGAGTTGTCGGGATCGAGTTGTTTCTAGCATGGAACTTGGCTGAACGCTTCTGCGTAGGAGAAGACTGGAACGGTGCCTCATTATGGTGAATCTCGTCCAGCTTGGGACGGCCGGGCGTCTCATGGCGGGAAGCTCGCAACTCGGCGAGCTGGTGTTCGGCGTTTGTTCTCGCCGCCGTCTGCACGCGGAGGCTCTGCTGAAGCTCCTGGACCTTTCGAACGAGATCGAAGTTCTGCAGGAGAACCTGCTCATCGTGGGCCTCGGACTGAGGCGGGATGTGCACTTCGGGATCGACCGTCTTGAGGATGTCGAGCATCTGAGACCGCAGATCGGCGAGTTCCCTGTCTCGAGAGTCGACAGAAGCTTGAAGAGTGCGCGCAGTAGTCTGAGCCTGAGTTCGGAGCTGCTTCTCCGCCTCCGTGTTTCGGTTCGCCTCGGCAAGCTGCGCAGTGAAAGTCGACGAGGCTTTCTCGGCATTCCTACTGGACTTGACTTCACGCGCAACCTCGTGGCTGAGATCCTCCAGGTTGAGCTGCAGCTTCTCGGCCCGCTTCTCGAGAGAGGCAATGGCCAGTTGAGAGTCGCCGAGTTGCTTGTGTAGCTTGGTGTTGTGCTCTTCGAGCCGGGCCTTTTCTCGTTGGAGCGTGATGATCTGGCCGCGAGATGCTTCGCTGGCTCGAGATGTTGACCGAGCAATCTCGAGGCCCTTTTGCTGGATCTTGTTTAGCAGCGCCCGGTTGTCGTTCTCTGAAGCCACCAAGCGACCCTTGACGGTGACGAGCTCCCGCTCGAGTCTCTCCTTGGCCTGGTCGTTCTTGAGTCCAAACTCTCCCGACTCGAGAATCAGCTTGTTGAGGTCCTCGATCTGGTGGTTGAGCTTGCCGCACTCGGCCTCGAACCACTGAAGGCGTTCTTGAGCCGCATCGAGGTCCTTCCGGAGACTCATCTCTCGCTCGCGAGCTTGCTTCGTTGCTTGTCGTTCGCCGGCATTCTCCGCCTGTGCTCGTGCTTCCTCGGCCGCCGTCTTGGCTGCTCGCAGTCTTCGGATCTCAAATCGAGCCTCATCGCGCTCCTTCTCGGCTGTGCACCGAGCCTCCATAGTCCGTCTAAGAGTATCCTGTTGCGCGTAAAGCTCCTTCTCAATGATAATCTTGGACTCGTTCAGATGGTCGTACTCGTCCTTGAGAGACTGGAACTTGTGCTCGCCAAGAAGGAGCACGTCGTCGCGAGATTGACGCTCTCGGCTGAGATCCATCTGTGCCTTGTACAGCTCGTCCTTGAGGTCCTTGATCTGCGAATCAAGCACCTCGCGGTTCTTGTCGGCTTGAGCATCTTCCGAGAGTCGTTCCTCCAGCAACTTTCTTGCGTCCTCTGCTTCGCGCTCTAGCTGTGCCTGCTTGGATCTCATCGCCTCCAGCTCTGCCTGCGCGTCGCGGAACTTTGCTACAGTCTTCTCCTTTTCCGACGTGAGCGACCGTCTCTGGTCTTCCAACGCTTGTCGCTCGCTCTCAAACTTCTTGTTGTCGTTTCGAAGAAGTGAGAGCTCGCTCTCCTTTTGCCGGACGAGGTCCTCGTAATCCGTAGATGTCTTGGAGAGCTGCGTAAGTTGTGCCTGGATGTCTCGGTTCTCTCGAGAAAGCGTCGACTCGCGGAGCTTGGAGGACTGAAGCTCCTTCTGTGCCGTATGAAGCTTGATCTCGAGGTCCTGATCAACCTGCAGGAGCTTGTCTTCCAGTTCCTGGACTTTCCTTTCCTTCACAGAAAGGTGGCTCTGAATCATGTTGATCTCGTCCTCCAAAGCAGCCTCTTTCTCGCTCCTCTCTGATTGCTGCCGCGTCATCTCCTCGAGAGATTCCTCCAGCTCTGCAGACCTTGCAGCGAGCCTGCCCTTCTCCTCCTCCAGTTTGGCAATGAGCGTGGCGGCTTGTTCAAGCGAGGAGCGATGGGCCTCAACGTCGCTTTCGGCCCTGTTCTTGGCCTCCAAGAGCTCGTCCAATTCGTCTTCCAGTCTCTCCTGGTCTTCAATGGCCCCAGCTAGCTTCTCCTCGAGCTCGGCCTCTCGAAGCTGCAACCGCTTGAAGATTTCCTCCTTGTCCAGTGCCAGGGCCCGCTCGCTCTCGAGCGTCTGCTGGATCCGTACCATCTCCGAGTGGCAGTTGCGGCGCTCCTCTTCGAGCTTGGAGCGGTTTTCTGACTCGAGTCGCATCTGCTCGTTGAGCTGTTTGATCATGGCGTCTCGTTTCTTGACTTCACCAGCAGTTCTGGTCGTGCCCAACAGTGGCTTCATCTTGACGATGAGCTGCCACCAAGGGTTTTCGGCGAGGTCGAGGTAGACGTTGAAGTTTCGTTGGATGATGCGTGTTGCCTCGGCTCGGAAGAGCCTCTTGTTGGCGGCCCGTCGTTGAATGAAGCCTCTGGCGACGGACTGGAACCTGGCCATGATCTCCGTGATGAGGGCATCTCGCTGCTCTTCGAGCTCGGCCAGGACACCGGCTCGGAAGAAGACCTTCGTAAGACCAACCCGATACAGAGTCTTGTCGAGTCCCAGCTTCTCGAGCATGAGAGAGGCTGCAGCTTGGCCTTCGAGGTAGCCCTTTGGCATGTTCTGGCAGAGAACCTCGTATCGTTGACGGAACTCGGAGAATGGTAGTCGGTTGGGGAAGCCAGTCCGGGCGATTCGAATACCCTCCAGTACACCGTTGCACCGCAGCTGGTCGAGCACGAGGACGTTGTTGAACTGCTTGGGCTTCTTCTTGTGGTTGGGAAGAATGCATCGCACGAAGTGAGGATGCGTTGAGTGAAGCTGTGCCATCAAGCTGTGAAGCTGCTCCTTGTGTCGTTGAGCGACTGTTCGGAACAGGCCCTTCTTGACGCGATTTCTTCCGCCTCCGTAATCGTCCTCCGCTTCGGCGCAGTCGGAGAATAGAGAAGCAATGTGCTTGTCCGTGGAGGCGGCAAGAAGGCGCGTGATGTTATCATTCAGGGGGTCCTTGTTCTTCTCCAGCCAGCCCTCTGTCGAGTACTCGACCTCGGCGGCGTAATGAGTCAGGATAAAACCCTGCTCAAGACGTGACGGGCGGTACTTTTCCGACTTCTTGTCCCACAGCGAATTGAGCTTCTCGGTAAAGGACTTGTCCGTGGCCTTGGGCATCACACAGTCCTCGTCAAGACACGAGAAGATGCCAATGGGGTTGGAGAGTTCAATCAGGTCAATCGTTGGCTGCAGGTCACGCCCAAAGTCGATGAACTTCCACTCAATCTGTTCCTTGGCGTACTCCTCCTGCTCGAGCACAAACATGTGGTGGTTGAAGAATTGCTGAAGCCTCTCGTTGCTGTAGTTGATGCAGAACTGCTCAAAGCTGTTGATGTCGAAAATCTCAAAACCAGCAATGTCGAGAACTCCGATAAAGTGCGAATCATCGAGTCCCATGCCGGTTCTGTCGAGCTGTCGGTTGATGCGCGTCACGAGATCGCCAAAACCACGCTCGTAGATACCCTTTGAGAGGGCATCCAGACCGAGACGGACCTGCTCTGGGGTCTGAATCTTTTCGACCCATTCACGGCCAGCCTTGACTTTGGGGTGAAGAAGCCCTTGGAGGAAAGGTTCCAGAGGGACTCCGAGGAGCTTGCACACCTTGGACGCGATCTCCTTTGCATCCGGGGCGAGACGGGCTTGGTCGGCAGCTCTGCTCTCCTTGACGACGCTGATGTTGCCAAGATGGAGTACAGCTGCAATGGTACGAAGAATGGACATCTGGTCCTTGTCCGAGAAGCCCATGATTTCAAATGCCTCCATGAGAGAGTCCCATTCATCACGGTCCGAGATGCCAACAATGGTGTCGTGGCCGTCTCGAGTGTAGGAGAAGTCTTCCACATCCAAGCCCTCGAGGAGAAACTCCTTCTTTACGCGAGAGGTCGCGCCCTTGAGCAATTGGTAAAAGATGTGGTAGTTTCGCTCATGGGGGTTGATTCGCACCACCCTTGACTTCTCCAGGAGGTACCAGTCGATGAAGGCACCGGCAATCGCACCGTTTCGTGTAAACTCGATACGAATAAACTTTCCGAAACGGGACGAGTTGTTGTTCCGTACAGTCTGGGCGTTTCCAAAGGCTTCGAGGATCGGATTGGCTCGTAGGATTTGTTGGGAGAGGTTCGAGTGCTGCGACTTGTTCTTGCCCGTCGATTCGGGTTGCGCGACGGCGGCGAGATATTGAATCACCTTTTTCGTATTCTCCGTCTTTCCGGCACCAGATTCACCAGTGACGAGAATGCTCTGGTTCTTGCCTTCCTCGACGAGATTTCGGAAGGCTTCGTCGGCCATGGCAAAGATGTGAGGCTTGGTGTCTTCGCGACTCTGCCCCTTGTACATGTTGATGTAGTCATTGCTGTAAATCGGTAGTGGGCAGTAAGGATTCACTGTAACCAAGAAGAGACCCGAGTAGGTATAGATGAGGTCGGACTGGTATCTCATGTGGAGGTTGTGAACAACCGACGCCTCGTTCAGATGCGTCAGTTCGGCCATGTCGTTAGCCTTGTCGAACTTGGCGGGGTTGACCTTGTCGACGCTGTCGGAATCGACTTCTCGTTGCTAGACTCGTGTTAGTCTACAGCTTCACGCCGGCGAACGTGGTGCTTACCGATCCGTCGTCGCACTGAACTAGCAGCCGGCTGCCTTCCAAGTCTTCCACAACCCATCCTCGGACAAAGGCAGCCTGCGCATCTCTAACCCACACGTATCTCTTGCCGGAGAAGTCATTTTCACCTTCGATGCCCTTAACTGTGTCGTGGTTCCGGTTCATCTCCTCCGACTTGATGAATGAGGGTGCGAATGTACCCGAGGACGGTCCTCTGCTCTTCGATTCGCTTCGATGTAGTCGTGTTATCGCGCTAGGGAGGACTGGGAACCCCGGAAGGCCTGGGAGAGAGCCATTCGAGTGTGTGCGGGTGTGAGGGGGCGATGATGGAGCGGCAGGGACGGATGATGTCGAGGGAAAGATGGAGGACTTTGGTCTTCCATTAAGAGTGACTGGAGCTGGCGAAGCGGATGGTGTTCTCGCGAAAGGATTACTGCGCCGATGCGCCGAGTTGTTGGAATTAAACGCCATGGTGAAGGAGAGTCGTCAACAACATCTGATGTCGACGGGTTGTAGGAAATAGGTTGGCTTGTGGGTGTAAACAAAACCAAGTCTAAGAAGATATGGGGACGGTAGAAGTATTGATGTCCCAGAAACGGTATGATAGAAGGGACTCGCGCGCCGGTCGCATTCACACCTTCATGAGAGATGTCATGGAGAATTCCGGTCTTGAAAACGGGTGCGGCAAGGTTGAGGGAGTTGGGCAAGAACGTCGTCAAGAGGCAGGCACAGACAGGGATGCGGCCTTCGCGGTTGCTGGGGTCCCGGCCCGCCAAAGTAAACAAACGCCCCGCACGTGATCTTGCATATGTACGAATGTGCAGACAGGTACGATTCTGGACCCCATCGCACGCGCTAGGCCGCAAGCGGAATATTTGCCTGCGCTGCGAACTGGAGCTGCCAGCGAACTGACTGACGGCCGACATTTCTGTCCCACAAACTTCGCATCGCGCTGCACGGATACCCTCAACAGATCCATCATCTGGACTGTGATACCGCGTCCATCCCTCGTCATCGAGCATCGTTGTCCGACATTCGCTTTGTGATACTCTTGGCCTCGACTCTGCCCTACTCGCTTATTACGCGCATCTGGCGTTCTGCGACCTGCATTGCGCGTTCACCCACCAACCTTTTCGCCTCCTTCTGCCACACCGAACCCGCGCCCTTTTGGAATCTATATCTGTCGCGAACCCTATCGTTACTGGAGGAACAATCATTGTCGCGTCATTCAGATTTGCTCTGCAAAATCGGTTGTCACACCTGACGCCTGATGGCATCGTAGCTCCGTCCGAATACAATTCTCACACAGGCTATCACTCTTGCTACGACGGCTCCGAAAGAATGAGTCAATCGGGTTATGGCCACGGGCCGCCCTCGGGCTGGCAGCCGCAGAATCCGTTTGGCATGCTGCCACAGACCTATGGCGCTCCCTCGTACCAACCCGCCGACGCTTCGCATTCTCAATACCCGAGCCATAACAATGTGGCGGCGGAATCATACGAATACAACCGCAATGCGATTCCTGGGCTCGCCCATTTTCAACAAAACATCACGCATTGGCAACAACAACCGTGGTTGAATGGGACAATCCCTCTGCCGCCGATCCCACTACCGGTACCACCAGCACCACCAGGCGCGACACGAGACGAACGCCCTTCGATCCCTGATGCCAACGTCGTTGGACATGGCACAATCGCCCCAAGAGCCCAGGAGACATCGGAGGAAGGGGAAATCAGCGAAGGGGAGTTGGAGGATTTATACGAACCGAGGCAGGAAGGCCCTCCTCAAAACAACCGTGGGCCTGGTCCTGCTCCTACTCGTTCTGGCCTGATTCAATCTGGATCTAAGGAAGGCGCCAACCAGCAGCCTAGAGAGGAGGCCAGAATTCAAAGAGACAACGCTCCTTCCCAACGCTGGGAGCCCGGATCTTCCGCACGAGAGCGATCCCGCTCGTACTCGCCCTATCTTTCACCGCGAGAAATCCAGTCGAACGGCGTTGAGGCCTTAATGTCAAAGACTACAAGTGAGTGCTGTTGGTCTAGGCCATGTTGCTCGTATGGATGCTAACCATGCCATAGATATCCCGCGCACCGAAATCGATCGAGGCAATATGGAGATACCCAGCACAAGTTCCCCGAAACATGCACAGGGTGCCAGTCAGCCGCTAGATGCTGGCAAATCCGCATCGGCAGCAGTGGCTGAGGCCAGGAAGAAGGCAGAGGAAGCCATCCTGCGACTCTGGCCTCTGAACATTCGGTATCAAAACTATCTCGACGAGGGGATTGACAAGGAACTCCTGGACAGCCTGTTCACCGAATTGGGGCTTGACCGGACAGCCCCCAAGCTCATCCCCAAGCAGCCCGATATTCCCCAACCCAAGAAAGCCCCAGAGCAACCAGCCCCATCCGTGGGTGCCAAGGCTGAGACAAACAAATCGGAAAAGCCCAAGGATACCACGAATGCGACCGAGAAACCCGAGCAAAAGGGCGAGGAGCGTAAAGACCGGATTGCTCGTTTATTGGCGGCAAAGTCGTCCAAATCAAGCAAAGGCAACGCCGAGAAGGCTGCTGTCGATACCGCGAAGCCCGTTGCCACATCCAAGACCACACCCAAGACTGTACCTACGAGTGTGCCTAAGATTGTTGCTGTTTTCCAGGCCGCCACCCCCAAGGCTACGCCTAATACAACCGTGCCTCAGACAAGTACCCAGACAACCGCAGCTCAGTCAGTTACGCCTCAGACGGTTGAGCCCCCGGCCGTTGAGCCCGAGACGATGCTACCCAAAGCGCCTGTTTTGACTAAGAGTCAATCAGAGAAATCAAAGTTGATCCAGCAAAAGATGGAGGCCCTGAAAAGACAACGCGAGGCCAGCAAGTCGGTGCAACCTCAAGCTCCCGCGACGCCTGCTACGGAGACCAGTGGACCACAAGCCTCGACAAGGCCGAGCTCGCCTGATGTCAACGAACGGAGCTTGAGCTCTGCCCCCCCTGATCCGACGGCTGCACCCGTTCAACCATTGCCTGAGCAACCCCGGGAAGCTCATGAAGCACCCGACGGGAGTGGCGCTGCCGCAATCCCCGGGCTCTTCTTGTCATCAACACCTCAGCCATCTTCAGTTGTCAACGAACGCAAAAGGCCAGTGGCTGCTGACTTGAACGAATTCTCGGATGCCGGGGCTCAGAAGCGCCCATTCGGCCACAAGAAGCAATCGCGGCCCTTCCTCATCGCTGTCAGTGACGATGAGGATGACACCGAGATGGACATTGACTCCGCCGATGAGGACTTTGCGCCTATTCGCCGGCCCTCTACTCCCGTGCGCACGATGTCGTTTCGTGATCATCCCGCTCTGCCAGATCACGTATCTCATCGTCAATTGGCCAGCCCTCAAATTGCCGGCACACCATCTGGATACAGCAGCGGCATCGACCTTGAAAACATGAACAAGCAGATTGAGGACATGAAGCGCAAGATTGCAGAGGCTGAAGCGCGTAAGAAGTCGAAGCAGTCCAGCAACGGGTCGCCATCCCTACCTCAGTCACAGAACCCGTCCAAGGAGGGAAGTGCAGAGGCGACAAGCCCCGTCCAAGCAATTTCTGGGGCTGCGGCGGCCTTGAGAGCGGAGCTTCGGAACGCTTCTCAACCAGCTGCACCGGCTTCCGAACCCGTGTCTCCTGCGCCCTTGAGGTTGCCCAAGGTACGGAATGAAAGAGGACGACAGAGACCATCGGCTCGGGCACGCGTTGCAAGCGAGCGGCTGCCAGTCATCGAAGCCCATCGGAAGAACAAGATGATGCAGCTGAAGCGCCTGCAAGACGAAGTCGCCAGAATCGAACGGGAGATCCGAGATAGTCTCAAGGAAGAAGAGCAGCTCCGAGAACAAGCGGCGGATTCTGAGCCATACGACTTGGCCCACGAGAGCTCAGAATCGGACGCCATGTCAAGTGAGTCTCGACCTCAAGGCTGCTTGGCCAGTAGGGAACCTGGAAGCGACTTGACTAGCGATGGGGAATTTGGAGGACTAACTTGCGGTTCAGCTGAGCCTCCCGTGGAACCGCTTTCGGTGAAGGCCCCTCCCGAGCATGTCGGAACAGCATCGTCTATCGACCAATCTCCAGTGACAACCGAACAAGTCTCTGGCACCAAGGCAGCCGACGCAGACCACGTCATGGAAAATGGCACCCCAGGTGGTTTGGCAGAGGTTGCTGGGGCGAAGGACGCACCCAACGACATTGCCCAGGATGGCATGACCAGTCAGGCTGACGCCGTCACCCAACCCAAAACCTCGGTAAACGAGGCTATACCCTCTGTGAATGACGTACTGACCGCCGGAGGAGTCGTTGAGCAGCAGGTAAATCAAGCTGAAGCCGATTCTGACGTCGACTCGGACGTTGCCATGGACGAGGCGGGAGATTCGAGCAGTGAAGGCGAAGAGTCGTTGGATGAGTATGAACCAACCGAGGAAGGCGTTGCGCTTCCCAAGCGTGGAGAGACGACTCGGAACGGACACGTGTCGGACGAAGACGGGGTGCTGGGAACCGACGATACTGACTTGCAGGGTGTTTCGACAATATCCCCCGTGGTGCAAGCAATTTCAGGAGCCGAGGGAGAGCCGGAGTCGCCAGCCGAACCGCGCAGAGAAGTAACTCAGTCGAATGCAAAGAGGTAATGCACACCTAACTCGCCGATAGATGGAACAGGCACCAAAGCCTTCGGAGGCGGCCTCGGACTCGGGCGTGGCCAAGTCTACGTTTGTGCCGTATGAGACGCCGCTGCACTGCTTCCACGCGTACCGATTTCACCCCGAGTTCAAAGGCACGGTGGCGGGAGGACTCCGATCGATTACGTACAGCAACCGGATCGACGCGTCGAGGGAAGTATGCCCAGATGAACTTACAGGAGGCGTATGCCCCCGAGGCGACCAGTGCGAGTTCCAGCACTTTGAGAAGATGAAGGCCCCGGGTACGTGCCCCGGACTGGTGTGCTGGGAGGGAGTGAGCAGTGGGTAGCGAGGGACCGCTAACATGCCTGTGGGCAACAGACGACCAGATCCTGCTGCAGCTCGGCGGCTACGGTAACTTCGAAGGTGACCAGCAGCAGCAGTACATTGCGGGACTCCGGGATCTGCTCACGGATTTCCGCAACCGCAAGGTCAAGGACTTCCAGACGATTGGCGACGGCATCATCGAATACCGAGCGAAGTTCCAAGGTGACAAGACGAAGATCCTTCCACTGGGCAACGTTGCCCCCTGAGCGCGGTTTTGTTTTTGGAGAGGCTCGATCCTCCCGCGACTCCCGCGACGAGACGGCTCCCCTTTCGTAATTGTAGCCTCGGAGACTGCCCCAACCGCCCTCGGCCATTGCACTTTTCGGCGTGGGAGCGGTCAACGGGGTTGGTCTCGTGGCTTACGAAGCATGGCGTTTTTGTTTGGCGTTGGCTCGACCATTTCCAGTCCATTTTTGTGGCCAAGGCGTTGTTTTATTCTCCATCCAATACCCGAATTTCTTTTTCATCCTGTCTCAAGGCGTTTCCCACGGGCGTCCAGAAGTAGGTTTGCGGGGGGGATGACGGGTGTTGATTGCTGCGTCGCAGCCAAAAAGAGCATGGAGAAGCGGATCGTTTCTGGGCGAGCGAGCGTCTATAATTGTAAAAGCATGAATATATGCATGTGCATTCATATGGTGTTGGTGATTGTGTATTGTGTATCCTTTCTATTATGTGGCACTCTTTGAGTGTCGGTATGCCTATTAATGCAGTACAATGTTGCAATATCGCTTGCAGGTATATATCCCTTTCTGGAATCCAACCATGGTTTTTCTCTTGGTTCAACTCAAACAAACTCGACCAATTCCCTCGTCTACTGACTGTCGCCGCTAAAGCTCTCATTCTTGGAAACCTTGTCTCCGCGTCGTCGCATGCACCAGAGACCCTTGAGACCGCCATCCTCCATATCCATGAGCGGCTTCATGCAAAAGGCGGGATGAAAGATGAGCATGACCCAAACGGCAACCACAATCAACACGCCCTCGAACCCGACAAACATGCCCTGATCGCCCATGACCTCACCCTCCCAACCCTCGGACAGTTCCGCCACGCGGAAAGCGCTACGCCAGAGGATCAAGAACGCGGCGAGGGCCAGGGCGGCGAGGAACAGCCTGAAGCGGGGGGAGTTGCGGACGGCGGCGACCTCGGGCCGCTGGTCGAGCGAGGCGTCGCCGAGGGCGCGGTGGCGGCGGAGGGTGCGCAGGGCGAAGTCGAGGGAGCAGAGGATGAAGCCGGCGATGGTGGCGACTTGGAAGGCCAGGCCGGCGATCATGATGTTGGAGCCGGCGTCGGGGGATTCGCGGTTGTGCGAGGCGACGGAGGCCATGCCGCCGCCGAGGGCTTGGAGGACGAGGGAGATGACGTCGCAGGGGATGAACTAGAGACCTCATTAGCAAGGGGTGGTGATGGGAGGAGTGGTGGTGGTGGTGGTGGTGACTCACGATGCGAGTGTAGTACTCGGGAGGTAGTCGCGAATTCTCAGGTCCAAACGCCGACACGATCCGTCGAAGACACAAGTACACCCCCGCGGCCATAAACGCCGGCCCAATGGTCAAGCAGCAGATCTGCATGAGAAACCCGTTCTCGTCCCACGGATTATCCGCGCTCATGATGCGTCCGGCGTACCCGATGACCTCGCAAGCCAGGCCCAGGAGCAGAGCGACGTTGAAGGCGGTGCCCGTGCGGGTGAGCGCCCAGACGACGACGTAGCCTACAAAGGCGGCGGCGTAGACGGCGATGAAGGCGGCATTGGGGGCGAGGGAGACGCGGTACTGGTAGAAGGAGTCGACGTTGTCGCAGAGGGAGGAGGACGGGTGGCGGAAGCAGTATTCGGATGGGCCGCCGTCGTTGACCCAGGTTGTGTTTGAGAAGTCGGGGTGGTCGCCTTGGACTTGGACGACCATTTTGGATCAAGTTTTTGTGATGGGTGGTTTGTGAGGTTTTTGGGATGGGTGGTTGTGGTGCCTTCATGCCCAAGCTGCTGAGCATTTCGGAAACTTTGCGACCGACGCCTCCGTGCCCAATAATGGCCACCGTCTCATCCCGACAGCCTCCG
>JAMQMW010002184.1:0-23655 GCA_024115155.1 Thelonectria blattea
ATCCCCCCTCCGTCGGCCGAGAAATAAGAATCTGACAGACGACGCCTCCCGGCCGCATGTGGCCTCCAGTCCCGGTGCTAAAAGGCGATAAATCTGCAGGCGGGCTCGGGGCCATGCAAAGTCCGTCACCTCCAGCGACCGAGCGACTCGTGTTGTTGGGTACTGGCATTGCAGAGACGGACCGGGGTTGGAGACGTCATTGTCCCGTATCTAGTTTTTTTACCTTTCTCTCTTTCTTTTCTCGTCTTGGTTTATAATGAGTGCATGTCCGCTTCCTGGGTGGTCGTCTTAGTCTCAGTGCATATCAACACCAACACTTCGCTCTCACCTCTACAGCAGACACCCCCTCGACACACCAACCCCTATATCCATCCCGTCTCTCATCGAACAATCTGCGAATAATACAGAAATAGTAAAACCCCTATCCCATCCACCCGTCGTCTCAACGACCCCAAGCCACTCACCATGGCAACCTCCAAACCCGAAGCTCAACCCCTCGAACCTCCCGCTCCCACAAAGATCCCCTACTGGCGCAAAGTCTACGACCAAGCCGGCATCACAGACTCGGTCCTGCACCACCCCTACGCCGGCTCCGGCACCGAAAAGGACCCCTATCTCGTGCAATGGATCCCCGACGACCCCCGCAACCCCATGCTCTTCACCACCGCCACAAAGTGGTTCATCACCCTCGTCCTCGCCGTCGCCACCCTGGCCGTCTCGCTCGTCTCCTCGGCCTACACGGGCGGCATCGCAGAAATCATCCGCGAGTTCGACGTCTCCCAGGAAGTAGCCACCCTGGGCGTCTCCCTCTTCGTGCTCGGCTTCGCCATCGGCCCTTTACTCTGGGCTCCCCTGTCGGAAATGTTCGGCCGCCAGGTCCTCTTCACGGGAACGTACGCCGCCCTCGCCGCCTTTAACGCCGGGTGCGCGGGCTCGCAAAACGTCGCCACCCTGACCATCCTGCGCTTCTTCGCCGGCGCCTTCGGGTCCTCCCCGCTGACCAACGCGGGCGGCGCCATCGCCGACATGTTCCCGGCCTCGCAGCGGGGTCTCGCCATGGCCATCTTCGCCGCCGCGCCGTTCCTCGGCCCCGTGCTGGGTCCCGTGGCCGGAGGCTTCCTCGGCATGAAGGCCGGGTGGCGCTGGGTCATGGGCTTCCTGGCCATCTTTGCCGGAGTCGTCTGGATCGTGGGCACTCTGCTCGTGCCCGAGACGTATGCGCCCGTGTTGTTGAGGAAGCGCGCAGCCAAGCTCTCGCAGATGACGGGGAAGCACTACATTAGCATCATCGAGCACAAGCAGGGCAAGACTTCGTTTGGCGTGGCCATCCGGACGGCCCTGTCGCGCCCCTGGGTCCTGCTCTTCAAGGAACCCATAGTGCTGCTGCTGTCCATTTACATGGCCATCATCTACGGAACCCTGTACATGCTCTTCGCCGCCTTCCCCATCGTCTACCAGCAAGGCCGTGGCTGGAACCAGGGCGTCGGCGGGCTCTCGTTCCTGGGCATCATGGTGGGCATGCTGTTCGCCATCGCCTACACCATCCCGGCCAACAAGCGATACATCAAGATCGAAAAGGAGCACGGCGGCTTCGCCCCCCCTGAAGCTCGTCTCACCGGCGCATTAGTCGGCTCCGTGGCGCTCCCCGTCGGACTCTTCTGGTTCGCCTGGACGAACTCCCCCTCGGTGCACTGGATGGCCAGCATCGCGGCGGGCGTTCCTTTTGGCTTCGGCATGGTTCTCGTGTTCCTGAGCATCATGAACTACCTCATCGACGCCTACACCATCTTCGCCGCCTCCGTGCTGGCCGCCAACTCGGTTCTCCGCTCGTGCTTCGGCGCCGCTTTCCCTCTCTTCACGTCCTACATGTACGAGGACCTCGGCATCCACTGGGCTTCTTCCGTGCCGGCCTTCCTGGCCCTGGCTTGCGTTCCTTTCCCCTTCCTCTTCTACAAGTACGGCCCGGCCATTCGCGAGAAGTGCAAGTTCGCGGCGCAGTCGGCGGCCTTTATGCGGAACCTTCAGCAGAGCCAGGCTGGCCCGGCGGTGCCGGCGGAGGCCAAGGACAAGGAGGAGGGTGTTATTGAGCCGACGGAGGACTCGAGCTCAGACGATGCTTCGACGGTGGTGGACGAGCCGGCGTACGGGCCTATTACTCGGAGTCGAGCCTCGTCGTATGCTCGCCGGCCGTCTTACGACGGAAACCCGTACGATATCGATCGGGTCAACACCAGGACATCATTTACTTAGGTTTTCTTTGTTTGTGTATAATTAATCGGATCAAAGTAATGTACATAGGGCTGGCATAGCGAGGATAGATTGGTTCGGGACTACGGACTATTGGACTAAAACACGGCATAGACGGAGATGATTAATAATACCCTTTTGTTATAACAGTCAATACATTTCTGCATTCAATTAAAATGTCATAGAAACCGGTGATGTTACATTATACAACATGATGCACCTTAAACTCCGAGACCGAAGAAACTCCGGAGTCGGAACAAGGAACAGGGAAGAAGCTCCCACCTGTCGCAACTCCAAAAACTCACTGCTTCATTCGAGATTCACCTCCATCACATATTGCCTCATCTCAAAATGACCTCATCACAACCCTCACCCGACTCACCCCTCGCCAACCTCCCCGGCTACAAGCACGAGACGCTGCCTTACAAACACTCTGAGCACGGCGACCTCCTCGTGGACATTGCCTACCCAGACACGACGGACAAGTCGGACGCCACCGTCGTGATACACTTCCACGGCGGCTTCCTAGTAAGCTATTCCACCTCACCCCCATTTACTCGTCCTATCAAGATGTAGCTAACTCGTCCAGATCCTCGGTGACCGTTACTCGTTCCTCCCCTGGTGGCTCGTCAACCTCTGCGTCGCCCGCAAATGGATCTTCGTCACCCCCGACTACCGCCTCCTCCCGGAAACCACAGCCCAGTCCTCCTCGGACGACGCCTTTGACGCCTACACTTGGGTTCTCACGGGCCTCTACCAACGCATCGGCCGCCAAGTCGGCTCCGTCATAGTCGCCGGGTCCAGCGCCGGCGGCTATCTCGCGCTTTCGACTGCGAGCCGGGCCTCGTTCCATCGCCAGCCGAGCGCGCTGTTGCTCATCTACGGGATGCTCGACCCGACCAAGCCTCGCTACACGACGCCCGGTCCCAACGTCTTTGGCATTCCTGACGTTGAGGCCGGCCCGCTGCTGGAAAAGTACCCCGTCGCCAATCCGTGGGACAAGGGCCCCGTGTATTCCCGCCAGCCGGTCGAGGGAGAGGCCATGCAAAGCCCCAGAGGCCAATTCATCTCTGCTCTGCACCAAGAAGGTCTCTTCGTGGACTACATGACGGGCGTCAAGGGTCTCGGCGCGAACATCGCCAGCAAGGGCATCTCAGCCATTGGCGACAGAGAACGGGACCTCTTCCCCTTGTCCTACAACAGCCTCATCAAGAAGCTCCCGCCGACGTTCCTCCTCCACGGCAGAAACGACTCGGCCGTTCCGGTTGAGCTGAGCGTCGGCGCGGCCGAGAAGCTCAAGGCGGTTGGGGTCGAGGTGCACACTGAGTTTCCAGATGATGCCGAGCACGGATTTGATGTGCGGTCGGGGAATATTGATGTCGAGAAGGGAGACGAGAGCCTCCCGGCCGTGCAGATCTTGAAAAAGGTGGTTGGGTTTCTGGATGAGGTTCACAAGGATGGCTTCTACGACCCGCGAGCGACGGTTACGGATGGGGAGGGATTGGACAAGGCAGTCGAAGATGAAATCGAGTTGGAACAACCGGACCTAGACTAATTTGCCATATGGGCTCCAAGAAGAAAGTAAAAAAAAGGCGAGAACAGCGAAGCGGTAGAAATGAACCAGACGCCGTCAAATCAACCCCTTACTCCTCACTCTCCCTTCGACGCTCCCTCCTGCGTCGCCTCCTCTCCCTCCGCCTATCCTCCCTCCTCTCTCTCCACGCCTTGACCTCGATCAAGTAGGCAATCCCCAGCACCTCGAGAGCACACTGAACCACGCCAGGCATCGCCGCCAAGGCCGCCCGTCTCCGATTCCACCGAAACTCCCTCCCGTGGAGATGTCGTCTCCGGCGGTCCTCTCGATGGTCTCGTCTGCGTCTCCCATCATCGCCCCTTCTCCCCCGTTCCCTCTCCCGTTCCCAACCCCGTCTCACCGTCGCATCCCGCTCGACGCCTCCTCCTCCGTCCTGGGAACTCGAACTAGAAGACCCCACGCCAGGCTCAAAGTGCACGCGTCTATCCAGGACGTCTAGGGCTACATCCACGGGCAGGTCGAGAAAACGGGGTTCCTCCCGCAAATGACGCTGCAGCTCACGCTCCGCCTCCGCCAGCTGTTCTTGTTCCCGTAGCTGCTGCACTGCCTGGTCCTCGGCTTCGCGTTGACGGTCTAAGAGCTGCTGGGCGTCGCGTTCCCGCTGTTCTGCGGCTGCTGCTTCTTGTGCTTGTCGGTTTCGTTCCTGTTGCTCTTGTTCAGCCGCCACCTCTTGTGCTAGTCGGTCTCGTTCGTCGGCTTCGATGCGCTGCAGTCGTACCCGTAGCTCTTCCAGTTCCCGCTGCACCGCGCCGTCTTGGACCCCATTCTCAGCCGGCTCTCGCGCAGGTCGATCTCGTTGCTGCTCCTGCTCCTCCTGCTGCACTCCCGCAGGTCTCTCCCCCTGATCTGCTCCTCTCCCCCGCCGTGGCTGTACTCCTCGCTCTCGCCCCCTTCTCACAGCTCTCCCCTCCCCGCGCATCCTCCGCCTCGGAACCCCCCAGGCGAGCGGCCACTCCCCCGGCCACGGCCTCACCTGCGGAATCTTCCTCGGGGCGTCGAAATCCGCCGGCTGACCCGGCACCACCACCCGGTGCCGCCTCCACCGCGCCGGCTTCAGGCCCCCCCGGTCCGCCATCATCGTCCTCAGTTCGTGCTGCCCGTAAAGCGGACACCCGCAGGGGGGAATCCGGGGGTCTCTCAGCTCCCCGCAGATGTAGCAGAACTGTTCGCCGCAGAAGCACCTGTACCAACTTTGTTAGTCCACCTCCCTTATTCGAATGGGCTTTATACTCACGTCATGTGATTACACCCATCGAGGATGTTCACCATCCTCCCGCACCCGGGACAATTGATCACGTTGTTCTCGTCCATCAGCGCCCAAACATCCTCCATCCTCTCCTCCTCGCTCTCATCCCCCGCGCCGCACCGCTCCCCCGGATGATCCTTCCTCCCGCACTCGACACACGTGCGCCGCCCGCAAGCCGGACACCCGTCCTCCACCGGCGCCGGGATGTACGTCGCGCACCGCCCGTCGTAGCAGTACACGCGGTCCAGCGGCGGACTCGAAAACTCCGCGTCCATCATGCGCAGGAGATGCATCAGCGCCGGCTGCCGCGTGAGTCGCACCGTGGCCTCGTCGACGTTTTCGTGGCACCGCGGCGGGAAGGCCTGCTCCTCGAGCAACCCGTTGCGCACCAGCTCCCGCAGACAGGACAGGCAGTACGCACACTCGCACGGCTCGAGCACGAGGTGTGCGTCCTCTCCGCAGATGATGCACTCGCCCGCGTCGCCTGGCGCGAGGGGGTCGTCTTCGGGGGGTTCGAGACCTTTGCGCACGAGGGCTCTCTCGTCGGACGTCAGCGCGATTCGGTGGTCCATGTTCTGCACGTCTGGGTGCTGCAGGCCCTGCTGGGCAATCTCCTGGTCCGTCATGAACCGGGAGAGCATGTCCAGCTGCTCCTCCTCGTTGAGCAGCGATATGGACAGCCCGATGGCTTCGGCGAGTACGTCTTCGGAGGGCTCCTCGTTGTCCCCGCCGGGGAAGACGTTCCTCTCCATCATGAGCTCGAGGAGTTCGGGGTGGACGCTGTCCAGAGGGGTAACCCCTTGGTCAGCCATGGTTCTGCGAGGTTGTTCAACAGGCTCGAGCAAGTTGGATGTTGTGTAGTTGTGCGTTCAACTCGTATCTGGGCGAGGGAGAAATCTGCGTCGATAGCTAGCTTTGGTAAATATAAAGGTATCAAAGAAAATGTGATGGTAGAAAAGATATGTGAAGGTAAAGAAGAAATGTGAGGAAAGAAAGTGATATGAAGGTAGAGAAAGAAATGCAAAGAGAGGGAGCGAGGGAGGGAGCCCCTTCAACCTAAGAACATGGCTATCAAAACGGCGTTAAATCAAACAATACAAAAGGAGAATCGAAACATATTATAGAGTCAAACCAGCCGAACGGGTGAATCGAAACGGCCGTCGGTTCAAACCATCCAAGAGAGTGAATACCAACCCAAACTGCAAAGTAGAATGGGGGAACTCGACACAGGTTGCGAACCACCATGGCCTCATGAAAGGCATAGCACATGTAAACAGGCAGGGCGCTGAATGCGTAAACTTTTTGTAGACAGGTAATCACACACGCAGTTGCCTTTGCATGTCTGTCCTAGATTCCGTGGCCATATACGAAGCCTCCCGTCTGTTCCTCGACAATTAGTCGCTGTCCATGAGGTACCCAGGCTCCCAATCATCAACATGACAAACCCTGAAACAATGATAACCTAAACTTGCAAGATGAATGGTATCGTACCCACGTCCCAAGTTCCATGTCCCTTGCAGTGAACCCCGTCCCGATACTGAGGTTTTGAACTGGTCCCAAAATCCAACGAAATGAGTATAGGGATATAAAGACAAAATGAGAAACCAAATCCAGAAAAATGCATGACCCTTCATAACTCCCACCGCGTCAAAACTCCGTCGCTGGTATTCCATACATAGCATAATGATCAGAAGACAGGTAATATAGACAAGGGACGTCAGCCACAGGCGAGATGCCTAGTAGCTGAAGTCAACGTTGGCCATGGGCGGCGGGGCCTTGTTCTGATCGTCGGACGCGTCATTGTTATTACTTGAATTATTTGCCGTGATGGACGATGAGTCTCCGTCGCCGAGGGACGTGTCAGCGCTCGACGTTGTGCTTGTCGTCTGCAGCTCGTGATTCGCCGGCGGTGGTGCACTCGGTGCCCAGCCGTGCTCGAGGACCTGTTGGAAGCTCCAGTTCGGCACGAATTCTTTGCTGTTCCACGCTTGCGACACGCGCTCGTACATCTCGTCAATCTGTTCCAGGCTGAGCTTGCTAGTCTCGTACACAGAGTACCACACAAAGGCGACTGCAAATATGCAACACGCCCCCCATATGAAGAAGATCTTGGGCCCGAAACCGGCATTTCCAGGGCCCTCGCCCAGCATGAATGGGGAGCAATAGGCAATGGCAAAATTCAGGATCCAGTTCGATGCGGTAGAGACGGACATGGCCTTGGCTCGGACTTTGAGGGGATAAATTTCTGAGGTAACGACCCAGACCACTGGGCCCCACGACGCCGCGAAAAAGAAGATGTTGACTGAGCAAAAGGTGACCAGTATTGTCTGCGACACTTTCTTCAAGTCGTCTCCGGTGGCAGCATTGAAAGAGGCCATGAGAAGCTGACAGGCCGCCATGCCGAGGGCGCCGGCCATCAAGAGTTTTCGTCGACCCCAGTGTTCGATTACGAGTAGTCCAGGAATGGTCGACACGACGTTGATTGCGTTGAGGATGAGTGATTTCGTATAAGGGCTTTCGACTCCGGCCCCGTCAAAGAAGGAGGTGCTGTAGTACATGATGAAATTGATGCCGGTAAGCTGCTGAAGCATCTGCAGGCCGCAGCCGGTGAGGGTTCGCTTTCCGGGTATTCCGAAGAATATGCTCTTGTAAGTGTCCGGGCCTTGGGTCATTTCCCACTGATAATTGGCGATGATTTCTTGCAGTTCGTCGACCAAGGCGGGATGGGTGATGTCGAGTCGTCGTAGTCGGCTTAGTGATACGCCTGCTTCAGCATTTCGACCCTTCTTGACCAGGAAACGCGGGGTTTCGGGAAGGAGTAAGAGACCGGCGGTTAAGATGAGGCCGGGAACGATTTGAAGTCCGAGAGGTATGCGGTATGCGGATGAGTTCTTGAGGCGTGAACTCATAATGTTGACGACGGAGGAGGCGAAGAGACCGATGGTGATGGACAGTTGATATGCACAGACGAGTGTGCCTCGTATCCATTTGGGAGCCATCTCGGATTGATAGAGCGGTACCAAGACAGATATCGCACCGACTCCGACTCCAGAGATGAACCTGAAGGTGCATGAGTAAAGTCCGGTTGAGGCCGAGGGAGAGGCGTGACATACCGTCCAGCGAGCAACATGCCGATTGCCTGGGCGCAGACTTGAAACACAGCGCCGAAGCAGAAGATGGCAACGGAAAGGAGGAGCGTCTTGCGGCGACCAAGGGAATCACCGGCAGGGGCAGCGAGCAAGGCGCCGAGGGCGGTGCCGGCGCTGAGGATGGCGACGATGATGGAGGAGTCCTTGGTGCAAATTTCCAGCTTCCCGTCTTCGTCGTAACATTTTGAACCAAACTGCTCTTTAAACTCGGTCATGGCAAGGATTCCGTTGATGGCCCTAAAAGTGGTAAGATGGAGCAGTTAGCCTCGTGCATCGTGAATAACGTGACGCGAATTGGTGATAGTTTTTTGAGGGAAATGAAGTGCTCCGCGGGTTCGGACTGGGTGGACGGGCCCGGTTTCGATGGTGGAATGGCGACGCAACCGTCCTCTCGCATATTCCGACAAGTTTCTGGCAGTCCGGCGACATCGATTCGTCTCTGGCGTGTTTCGTTCTCCTGGTGCGAGGGAAAGTGTCGCGATGGTGGGCGAAGCGAGGGTGAAGCATCCCAACAGCGAGCGGTTCGTCGATTCCATCGGGACCAAGGCGACAGCCCAAGGCGGAACAATATCTTCTCGGTCGTCGGTATTCATTCATCGTCTCGGCGGCGGGATTCGATTCAGTGGTGGGCGAGGAGAGCGGCGCGCAAAACGAAGCATCAAGGCAACGGCGAGGGAGTCAGTGCTGGTGTGGTCTTACCCTGTGTCGTAACCGAACATTATACCGCCCGACGCCACGAAGAGCCCGACCATGATGGCCGGGGCGGACGACCCAGCGACATTGTCGGGTTTCTGCCAGCCCATGGCAATGGCCATGGTGTCTGTACTTGCGACGTCAATCCAGGGTCAGCGACGTTCTGAGGGCCTCGAGAAGATGGCTCCGAAAGGCGACCAATTTTGGTGGAGGTGGGAGGGTTGAAGAACGGGGGACCATGGAACGATTGGGCGATTTGCGGGATTGCGGGTGGATAATATGGATTATGGGAACCGACGTGGAACGGATGGCATGGAAGGCGCTAAATTGCTGCTCCCGCGCCTGCCCTCGCACCTGCCTCGCACCTGCCTCCTGCACCTCCTGCACCGCACCTCCTGCACCGCACTGCCGCCGCAGCGCCGCCCGCAGTCCAGTGGCCAGTGGCCAGTGGGTGGAGTCGTCTGAGAAGGTCCCGTCGCCCAGAAAATTCGAGCCAAGTGCCAAGTCCAAAGGAAATGGGCCTGAAAACGCCACAGCGGGCGAGAGGCGGATGGCATCAAATCGGATACGCCCTCACGAAAAGAGAAAAAATTACGCTACCTGTCTGGGTATCCAACAATAGAAGCCATTTCATGCTGTCATGCCGGGTGGGCAAACACGCACTTCCCAAAAATGGCCGCTTGAAAAGTTCAAGTGCATGTATCTGTATGGCGTTGGTGATGGATGCTAGCACATTACTTTATTCCACTTACGCTTCTTTGCACCTACGTTCCAACAACATGTTGGAATTCTCGTACGAAGATACGAGCCTCACAGAGTTCACACTCTCGGTCCCGTCCGCTGCTTTTTTCGAATAGAAACACCGGGTGCACGGCACAATGTGACAGTCGCCAGTCAGTCGTTTCCCCCACTTGGGCCAAAGTCAATCAGTCAAAGCGAACGCTCTTGAGAGGAGGAGAGAGGATGGTCTGATGCCCTTCCTTGACAGATGCGGCACAAGATGGCGATAATGTTTCTCCAAGAGAAATGCGAATATTCGTATCGAGCACAGTCATATTATGCTTTTACGAGCTTCACAATCGACAGAAGAATGAGGAAGTGCTTTTGCGCTGACAAGCGACAGCTAGCAACAAAGGGCAAATGCCAGTTGAGCCAGCCAGCCTCTCAAGGCTCAAGTTGGCAAGGATCGGCATTTACGGAGAGACATTCTTTGTTCACTGTCCTCTCTGTGGCCCTTGGCTTCTTCGAGTCCAGTCTTCTCTTCTCTGGTCCAGTCCAGCCCTGGCGGCCTAGACCTCGCATGGCGTCCAGTCCCCAGCAATTCTGTCGAGAATTTCCCCCAGTTCTCAACCCCAGTCCACCGTTGGGAGCTGTTGGATGGCACAGTGCGCGCTCCAGCTCCTCCAATGCCGCGCTCCTGTCCCTTCTCTCTGTGCGAAGGACTTGTGCGTGCTGCTGTGCGACTCTGAATCGTTGGCATTGCTGTAACAGCTGACGACGAAATGGCTGTCCTGCGTAGCACCGAGGTTTTCTCATCCCATTCTCTTCTTTCCTCTTGTTGCCCACCACAAAAGCGCGAGCCGGCCATCTGAGCGGCGCTGAATCTGAAACCTGGTTCACCACGAGCAAATTTGAGAGCAAAGTCCGGCTCGTGCCAAGGGTTCCTGGTCCTGAGGAAGACAAAAGCACAGATCATGATCGGCGACAGGCTGACGTTGACCCAAGGGAGAGGGTCGAACATGTCAATCACCAGCCGAAGCCATCTCAACGTCCGCCCGGTCTGACATTGTAGATCACGGATTGTCCGTGGTAATTGATGGATATCGCTCGTATTAATAGGCATGGACCTTTGGTGAAGAGCCGGATTTGGTGAGAATTCACTTGCTGTGCGGCTGCCTGGAGCTTGGAGGCTGACCGTGGAGACATCGGGGAGACGGAGCTTGAGAGAATTATTCGCACTGTCAAGAACCAACGGTGCCACCATGGTGCCGCGGCTACCCCGGGAAGGACCAACGGTGGGCTGACTGCATGCACTGTGTGCGACTGTATCGGCGACTTCCTCTCCGGGTGCCGTTCACCAAGTTGAAAAGTACCGAGTACCCTGGGGCCGCGTGTCCTGGGTGGCGAGCTGACACAGTCTCCGGACTCCTGCCCCAGACAGACCAGCCAGGCCAGGCAAGGGAAGGAGCGAGTGTGAGTGGGTAACGTTCGAATGAGTACCGGTACTTCGTGCCCTCCATGCCTCTTCTCCGTGCTGACGGTTTTCTCTTTCAAACACGATATCAACGATGCCTTTCTATCGAGTAACAGGAATTCAAACCATCAAGCATTGACGACTTCGCCTCTATTCAAGCGAACGAGAAAGCAAACGTCCCTCGCCCTGACCCAACATTTTTCCCCCTTAGCGCTTGGCTGATGAAGGAGGCGCAAGATGCCCTCAACGACTAACGACAAGACAGGACGGTGACACAAAGCAGGGAGGAACACGAAGCCTCCGCCCAAACGAATGCGATTCGCAAGAGGTCGCACAATCGAACCTCGAGCAGAAAGTAGAGCCCAAGGCTCAGACCATGATGCCGCGGTGGAGGACCACGTTCCTTTCCCGAACGAACCTCTCCATGCCTTCCGCACCTCTTCCGCACTGCTTTCGCCAGCAGAATTCATGCTTGACGAAAAACCTATTGTCCTGACCATGTCTCAAGTTGGAGCGGGCTGAAGTCGCTACACCAAGGCGAATAACGCTACGCCCTGACAGGCCAGACCGTTGCCAGGGATGAGAAGCGCCGTTCAGTCGTGATTGGCTTGTCGAGGCCGAAGGGGTGTTCAAACCACCATTCAACTCTCCCTTTCCCTCTCTCCCTTTCACATCTGCCATCCAAACTTTTCTTGGCCAGTTTCTCCTTTCGTCTGTTATTGCCCAAACGGCTCTAGCTACATGCGAAACCCCTTCTTGGATATCCCTGGCTGTTCCATCGAAGTTGCGGACACGTCGCAACGTCATCACCAACTATCCTTTCTCAGTTTGAGGATTTCACAATTACGCCGAATGTTGGTCCAACAGCACAAAGCTCCGAGTAATTCCCGCACAACCCAACCTCGAGGAGACTTGAGCTCAAATCATGCCAACTCGTCGAAGCATCTCGCCAACTCGGACTCTGGGGGTCCAGAGCAACAATAACCAGGAGACGTGGACGGACGGTCAAGCATGTGTTTGTTTCGATGCCGAATCCTGGGCCCCATTCGCAACACTGCTGCCGAGCTCCCTCATTGGACTGGCTTTGCTTGGCACGAGGCCATTCACCGCTTACTCGGTAGTTGTCAGATCACGCCCCCCTCTTCTCCACCACGGAACATGCAGTCTCCTGCGTGATTCCTTACGTCAGGCCTCGATGAGTCAGCCTGCAAGTCATGTTGGCTTTGGAGAATCTGAGTGGCCCGACCTCTCCTTGCCGGCCGCGGTGGACCAACGTTCCTTCAGGCCATCTCAGCCCTGCTTGGCATGTCTGCTGCTCGATGCTGGACGCTGTCCATGTCAGATCATTGGTAGTGAATGTTGTTGCATTCTCTCCTTGCATTCGTGAACGCGGGTCCTCGTGCATGCGCTCCTTGTCCGAAAACCCAGTCGACAAGAGGATATTTTTATTTGACATAGCCCTTGCTACGACGGACCTGCATAATAATAAAAATAACCTAGACTGACTTTCCTCGACGTCGAGCTCCCCGGTCTATTTCGACGAGCAGACGGACTTCGACTCTTTAAAAACTCGTTCGTGCCCCAGTCCCATGTTCGGTTGTCTCTTGCTTCTCGACTGTCAAAGTAGGGACAACCAGTGGGTGCGGTCTCCAGTGCAGCTCAAGTGAACCTCGTTTCTACGTACATCCCTTTTAAACTCGGCCAGTTTCTCCTCAAGACATAACGACCACCCAACTGAGTATGTTTTGCCCGGGACGAAGCGACTCCGCGTTCCTTTCGTCAGTTCTTCGACTGCTCCTCATCCCAGACACACCAGCCGAAACGAGTTGACTGGAACCAGCTGCGAAAAAGGCCCATCTAGAACCATTCCCTCCCTCCCTCAAGACGTTTCAACTCCAGGATAAGGACATAAAGTAAGACTAATCACCGAAGAGCACGGGAGGACTCAGAGGAGGTTACACAGCAGTATGAAACGAGCAAGAATTAGATCCGACTAACGAGATGTATGCACGCCGGCATGTCCAAAGGAATGTTTTGGTATCTGCTGCGTTTAAAAGTATCGGCGAAAACACAGCCATCAGGGTCTCGTCACCTGCTTTACCCCTGAGAAATTGTCCCACAAGAACCGAAGGGGGGAAACAAGGAAAAGAGGGATACTTATAAGAGAATCGGGATCAATGTCATACATTGCGTTGGTGATGCCCAAGAACTTCTCTGCCTCGTTAATCGCACAAGGGAAGCACCTGTTTCATCTCACGGACACGTTGCTGCCCTCAGACTTTCGCCCACTGTTAACGACCTGTCACACAACTGTCCATGGAACGTTTCATTCTACAAGTAGGTAGTTAGGATTTATTCAAAAGCTATCAAGAAGACAATAGTAGTATTTGCAAACAATCGGCATGCGATCCCAAACCTATCAATACAAGAAACCCTTTTACGCCTATCGTCCATCCCTTTTTGGGCACTGGCTGCAAACGCGAAATACATCTTTCATCACATCGTTCGCGCTGTGTCATCCGGCAGTCTAGCCAACTCACAGAATGTGACATTACATCTCCAGAGTGACGTCTTGGCCCTTGACACGGCCAATCACCTGCTCTGGGGCGTACTTGGGGATGACCTCGTCGTCGTGGAGCATCTCGAACTCCTCGGTAGCGTCACGGCCCATGAAGTTGAGGATGGCCTGAACGCCGCCGGGGTGCTCCTCGAGCCAGTTGCTCAGGTCCATCACGACGCCCTTGACGACAACCCAGAGATCGCCCTTGGTGTTGTGCTTCGCAACCTCCTCCATGCTGTACTCGGTCTCGGGGACCTTGAAGTTCTTGGGACCGGGCTTGGAAGCTTTCGCGGTCTCGGCGGGAGCGGCAGCGGGAGCGGCGGCGGAAGCCGGAGCTTGCTCAGCAAAGGCAGAGGGTCCGGAACCCCCTGAAGGAGCAGCACCGGTGGCATTCCACTCAACAGTGACGCGGTTGGGGGCGTTAGGGTCAAGGTGAAGGGAGATCTGGCCTACACGTTGGGCAGCAGAACCAGCTCCGCCAGCGCCAGCATTCTTGAGTGCATTTCGGAAGAGATAGTTGCTAGCAGTGTCACCAGCGACGCGGCCGTACACCACACAGCCGAGCAAGGAAGAGCCACCAAGGCGGTTGGCACCGTGGACACCACCAGCCAACTCACCACAGGCATACAGACCCTCGAAGGGCTGCCTGTCCTGGTTGATGACTTCGGACTTGTCGTTGATCTCAACACCACCCATGGTAAAGTGAAGGACGGGCTCCATCACGGCGACGTGGAAGTCGTCATCGACATCGAGGGGGACGTTGTGGAAGTACTTCTTGCCCCAAGGATCCTTCTCCTTGCCGTCGGCAATAGCGTTGTACGTCTTGAAGGTCTTCTGGAGATGGTCGGGGGTGCAGCCAATCTCCTTGGCGAGCTCGGCACCGGTCATCTTCTTCATGAGCCCACGGCCAGAGTAGTGGCGGGTGTGGAAGTCAAGAACCTTGGAGGCCTTGGAGTTGAGCACCAAGCGGATGGGGAACTTGTTGTTCTTCTTCTCCTCCCACATCATGCCGGAGACGTAATCACGGTGACCGAGCTCATCACAGAATCGGTCACCGTCGGCGTTGAGGAGAAGACCACCTTCACCTCGGAGAGCTTCGGCGGCCAAGAACTTCCACTTGGAGCCGGGATCCTTGGGGTCGACCAGACCAGTGGGGTGGACTTGGACCTTGTCCATGTCAATGCCGTTGCCGCCAATGGCCATGATCATCTTCTGACCATCACCAGTCGCGTGAGTGCCGTTGGTGGTAGCAAGCCCGTATGTGTCGGGGCGGTGCTGCTTGAGGAGAGAGGTGTCGGTGAAATCGGCGGCATAACCTCCGGTAGCAAGGACAACGGGGCCGTCGAGCGTAAGGGTCTCGCCGTTCAGTTCGTAGGTGACACCGTGAATGGTGTTGCCCGTCTTGTTGAGGCTGGTGACGCGGGCCTTCTTGATAATCTCAACGCGCTCAGGCTCGTTCTCGGAGAGCTCCTCGAGGCGCTGCATCAGGGCGTAGGTGATGGCCATGCCAGGGAACTTGGCATCATGGCCTCGGTGTGTTCGGGGCTGAGAGTGGCCACTTCGAGACATTAGCAATGCTCATTCAATTGAGAGGACTTCTTGTCTTACCCCAGACGAGAGACGAGGGTGAGATCGAGGTTGAACTCATCCTGAAGCCACTCAACGGCAGCAGCAGACTTGTAGGTGAGGACCTTGATAAGATCGGGGCGAGCCTTATCACGGGCAGACTTGAGGGTGTCGTCGTAAAACTGCTTGACGCTGTCGGGAATGCCGGACTCGACTTGGGTACGGGTGAGGGCACCGTTGATACCGGACGTCGCCTTTGTGGAGTTGCCGCCGAAGAAGCCTGTGGTGAGAAGAGGTCAGCAAATGTTCGGTCATGACTGAGCGGAGGGGCAGGAAATGCGCCAATCGCAAACCAGAGTGAGGCTGACTCGAGCGACTGTCGCAATTGCATTTTCACGTGAAAATCAAGGAAAAGAAATTCATAGTGACTTACTCTGCTTGTCCAGAACGACCACGTTGCCACCTGCCAAGTAGATGGTGTGCGCAGCTGACAGGCCGGAAACTACAAGTCCGAAGGTTAACACGGGGTTTCGCTGGGGGACGATGCAGCAATTCTCGAAACTTGAGCGCCGTTTGGGAGAGCGCGGAAGACAAGAGAAATCACATGCAGGCACAAAGAAAGTAACTTACGGCCACCGCCTACGACAATTACTCTGGGAGCCATTGCTTGGGCTGGTTGTTGCTGGGAAGGAAGAGCTTGGAGGGGAGGTCGAGGGATCGTCTGGGCGGTGATGACGCGAAACAGACGAGAAACGAGGAACAGGAAGGAGGAAACGAGATGGTTTGGAGGAAGAATAGAAGACGAAACAATAATGGACGAGGCGAAAAGAAGAATTAAAGGAAGCGGAGGAGGTGGGAGTCTTAAGTTTTGGTCTGAGCGGGCGTGTGACGACTGAAAGGAAGGAATGAATGCGATTGCGACCGAAAGAGACGCCCACAAGGCCGAGGGAGCTTTGAATGACGGAGGCGAGCCGAGGTTTCCAAGGTTGGACTGGATCCAAAACGGTACGTACTTTTGCACCTGCTGCACCTGCACTCTGCAGTGGGTGGTGGTCAGTGAATTTCGGGTTTACAGGGGACCGAACTTCGAGGGCGGGGGACTTCAGGTCGTCCCTTCCATGGATCATCAACGTTGAGCCCGTCGCTCGGAACTTGGAAGGCGCAAATCAGCTGCCGGCGTTTTCTCAGCACCGCTCCTTCCTTCGTCCCTCGTGGACCCGGCCCCGGAAGCAGTCTCGCTCTTTAGCGTCCGTCCCCGCTGAGAAGCTGGAAATCATCAACGTTCACCCCAAGTTTTGGGGGCCATCAGGTGGCCATGATGAAGCGACACAGCCTCTCTCTCCATGACAAGTTCAACGCATATACTTTCGAGAAAGACCCGTGATGTCTCAAGCATTTCGAGGATTCATCATCTACTCCGATTTCTCCAAATCCGCCACTCTTCCATCCTCCTCTACCCCCCACAGCCCACCAGTGCTTCACATCGCCCTCGCCATCAGCTACGCCGAAAAGCCGTGTCCACTCGCCGCACACCTTCTGCCACCGGTCATCCAGCCGACTCGTCCTCGACTCGTCCGTCTCAACTGCCAGCCTCCTCCACCCGCTTCTCTTCGCAGCGTGTGCCGAGGTCCCCGCTTGGGACGCACCAGGCCTGACCAACACGCCAGGAGATGGGGAAGATTTATGGGGGCAAGCCTGTCTAGTGTCTGGATTCCCCTGCCTCACAGGCCAGAGAGGTTCGTGATGGGGCAATCTCGTTGCTTCCCCCGAGGTTCAGATGCTGGGGAGACGAGGTCTTTCCAGTTCCGGAGTATGGGGGAAGGTGAGGGGAAATCATGGAGAAGAGAGGAATCACCGTTCTGCCCTCATGTCAACTCTTTTCTCATGATATTCCATATTCTCCTTGTCTAAACCATGCATCGACTCTCATCGGCTCATCTTACTCGAGGCTCTTCGGTCTTCCCCAACTTCCCCACAATTCGTCTTCCGCCTCCTCCACACATTTTTACCTCGGCGGACATGTCGCCGGGAGTCGGACAAGTGCCCGATTCAGACGTCTCCTTCGTTGTCTTTTCTTCCTTTGCAGACTCTCGGTCAGATGACCAGAAAGAAATACGTAGTATCGTCTCTCATCCTCCGCTCACTTCGAAGACGAGTCAATTTTCACCGAATTATTCTTACCGTGACAGGACGTCGGCGAGTCCCGTACCCCTGGTATTGGGGACGCACATCACACACCTCGTGTCCACGAGTCGAGCTCCGTGCTGTAGCCCTGACAAGCATTTTCACATGTGAAATCAAGGTCCGTCCGTCCATTGGTGGGCGCATGAATCGTTGTCAAACCGCCCAGTCAGATCATCGCCCACTCAGCATGACGCTGATGACCACCCTTCAACCCCAAGTTTACCATCACACTCTACCGCTTCAGGTTCCCCAGATTCACTCGAAGGGCAGGACCCCTTGCCACCAGGCATTCCTGGGGATAGTTCGGCATGACTAGGTCGAAACCATCCAGTGCTCGAGTCCGGATCCCCAATTCTTCAAGGTCATCTGAAGGGCTCAAGGGTCCATTGTCAGCCTGTTCTTGAGTTCAAGCACGTGAAAGATCCAGGCCGTACAATGATTTCCGGCCGTCCGCGGTGGCATTCGCCTTCTCCTGAGACAAAGCTTCCCCGGATTCTGCACGTGCATCATCTGATCTGCTGCCAAGGCACTTCTTCTTCTTCCGGCCTTTCTCCAGGCTTTGCCCTGGCTTTCACATGCCGCGGACCTGAAAGCCTGGATGACCTCATATCGAAGTGCTTGTAACGTGACTATTCACGGGACTGAGGCGGACATCTTGTATCGTGACTACGCACGTGACCTCTCCGTCCTCGATAACGCTATTGACGCAATCCTCCACTCATGACGTATTGTCAATCATTTCTTGACCAACCGCGGGCTTGAGCAACGTGCATTTGCTTCTTCCTGTGTCTCAGTCGGCTGCACCTGCTCCCGACCGCTTCACGATGAAACCCTTCTTGCTCCTTAACGTCCTCCTCGCCCTCACCACGGCCCAGCAAGTCCCCCTCCGCGACACCGCCTTACCAAACCGTCCCCCGCTCCACGGCCACCTCCCGATCATGACCGACTCCTCCTCCGATCAACCAGGCGCCGACGCGCCCGCCGCCCGCCCCGCCGTCGCCATCGCCGACGTCCTCGGCTCCCAGCGCTCCATCACAACCTTCTCCTCCTTCTCCCGCCTGCAGCCCTCCACCGACCGCCTGCTCGCCGACCTCGCCGCCAACACCACCGTCCTCGCGCCCCTCAACTCGGCCGTCGATGCCCTCCCGCGAAAGCCCTGGGAAGATCCGCGCGACTACGAGAACCTCGGTCCGGGGGCGTATGCCGGCGGCGATGGGCAGGAGCGCGCGCGGAAGAATCTTTTGAGGTTTGTGGAGGCGCACTTGGTTGCCGGGAGCCCGTGGGCTGAAGGGGATGAGAGCGAGACGGTGCTGGGGAGGAAGGTTTGGTGGGAGGAGAGGGAGGGGGGGAAGAGGGTGGTTATGCCGGATGGGATTGAAGTTGAGCGGGTGGCTAGTCAGGTGTCTAACGGCGAGGTGGTAAGTCCATCATCCATATCCCACATCGGGGATGACAAACGGCTAACAGTGTGTAGTGGATCTTAAAAGGCGTTTTGAACTATGAGTGAAGTGTTGTAGTCCAAAAGGTAGAGAAGGATGTGAGTAATGATGAGATGAATAGATATCGGGACTTAGAGGTATAGACCAAGCAGTGTCGCGAATTTGAGAGTCATGTTATCCCAGACTTGTTATACGCCCACATTTTGACATTGAGGTCTGTTTAGTGTCCATGACGGCCCTCATCTATGGCTCAGAGCGAATCTGCTCCCCTGAACTTGACATTAAAGTCGAGATAAAGCATTTGGCGAGGAACTAATAGTTTCTCCGAATTCCAGCCCCCTTGACGTCTCTTTTGACAGTATTCATTCCTCCTCTACATGAGGGGCTTTTCAGACCTCGGCGCTCCAACCTCGCTCGCCACTTATTCACCCGTTCTACGCATCACTAAAACAAGAACATTTCCCAACTGAAGAAACTCACTTTATTCGTTTTGACATGATCGCAACTAAATATCGACGTCGCCGGTATCATCTAACCAATTCCCGCCAAACACCAATGTGGAAGCGACAAAGAAACCCATGTGAGAAACCCAGCATCACTCATATCCCGCACAAACTATTTCCCAACCTCTTTCCCGTCACAATATTCGCGAGCCGCACGTGGGCCGCGATCAAAGTCTTCTAAACCAAGCCCGCCAAGGTTCTCCAGAAATGCCAGGTATCAGAAAGAAGAGAAGAGTAGTCCACTACCAGTCATGAACGCCCTTCGAGGGTACAAACAATGTCGCCTGTTCGAGCAGAGCATTGCACTCCGTGAAAGTAGGAGTGTGAGAAAAGAAAAGAAAAAGGAAAGGCCTGAAAGGCACCGATGCTATCGGTATAGATGGAAGAAAGGGGCATGCAAAGCACAGATGCTGCATCTAAGAGAGACCAGCCCTTTGAATGCAGCAAGTGGTGGAGATAATGTTATCCAAATAGTCAAGCAAGAGTCAATCGTCAACTGAGATCAACTGCTCACTCAACCTTGACTCGTTTCGAGTCTGATTCGGCCTCTGCCGCTTCGCTCTGGGCAGTGGCACCGTACTCTGGAGTTTTACGCTTCGTCGCCGCCGTGTGATTCGAGGCCACGTTCAGATTCGAAGTGATTGAGTTCTGGAGGTTTTCTTCTCGCAAGAAACTGGGCCCCGATCCGACTACGGGGGTAGCAAAGTTCAACGGGCTGGGAAGGGTATTTCCCTCTCCTCTAAAGTTCCACTCAGGATAGAAGCTGCTGGGGCTCGGGAGTAGTTCATTGTTGAGGAACCGGGACGGAAGTGCCGAAACTGGAGTGCTCTCTCCATTCACCGTCGTTTGAGGAGGGGGTCGGGCAAATGGATTGGGTGGGCCCGTTGCTCCGGCAGAGAGCAGAGCAGATGCTGATGGAGAGGGAGGAGGCAACACCAGCGACGATTGCGAATTGTGTCTCTGCGGGGGTTGCGTCGTAGGCTCAGCAACTTGCGGCGAGTTGGAATCGGCTGCCGGGCTGTCCCCGTTCTCCGAAGCACCAGCTGGAATCTGCACAGTTAGGCGAGGACCTCGAGGACGCGCGCCTCCCACCTTGAGACTATTCGAGCGCGAGGGAGGGGTGAGTGTGGTCTCCGGTATTGACGACAACGATACCGTGCGCGACTTGTCCGTACCGACATGGCCAGGTCGTTGCGGCGGCTGCGGCATAGGTGGCGACGACGTGTTACTCCCTGCACGATTTATCGCACCAACATCGACTGACTGTGAGCGGTTCGCGGCACCGGCTGTAGTTACATTTGTCCCGAGTTCCGACTTGACAGGTTCCGAAGCAAACGAAGCAAGGTGTTGTGACAGAATGGAGCGGTTCTCTTCGATGGGCGTAAAGATGCTGTGCGACTTACGCTGGGGAAGCTTTTTGATGGCGGTATCGGTGTTGAGCAGCGGCAGCGGCGGCTGGGGCCGTTCCTGAGGCTCCGTCTTGGGTTCCACGGGAGGAGGGGGCGGAGGATCCTGCAGGCGGCGCTCAGGCTGATGTGGGGGCTGTGGCGGAGGTGAAATGTGAGGCGGCATGGGATTCGGGGGCAATTGCTGATGGTTCGGCTGGGGCGACGGCTCGTGGCGCACAGGCGCTTGAAGCCCTGGAGCAGGCGGTTGCGAGGTGAAGGCAGGAGGCTGAGGCGTCCGTCGCTCCTCGAGATACGGCGGTTGGTGCTGCTGCGGGGGCGGAGGCGGAGGAGGCGGAGGTACTTGTCCAGGCTGCGGTTGTTGAGCATACGGATACTGACCCTGAGGGGGCATCATGGCGTTGGGGTTATAGATGGGAGGCGTGGGCATGTAGCTGATGCCCGGATGGGGAGGTCCAGGCGGCGGACCGGGAGGCGGACCTGACTGAGGGACCATCCCGGGGCCCATTCGGTGCATGTCGTTGCGGGAGCCTGGGCGAGAGCCGATCGGAGGCTGTGGAGTGTGACCGCGTTGGATAGGATATCCTGGGTGCCCTTGGAAGTGACCGCCGTTGGTGCCAATTGGTGGGGAGGCTGAAGGCGTGTGATGTCGGATCTGGGGGTAGGGCGGTTGAGGCTGGCCGTGCATCTGAGGAGGCATCATCTGGCCCTCCATGGCCTCGGGTCCATGGGGAGGGGTGCCATCGTTTTCCTCCTCCTCATCCTCATCATTGCCACCGTTGAAGTCGGAGGGACCTTTGTGCTCGTTGGGACCGCCATGCTAACAACTCATTAGCATCCCGTAGTTTCTACAAATGCGCCAACTTGGGCGACTCACGTATTGGTATCGAGTGATGAGATCTCGCATGTCAGAAGACGAGTATTCGTACAGCTTCTTGTTGTTTCCGAATATGAAGACGGCGACATCGACGGAACAGAGAACGGAAAGCTCGTGAGCCTTTTTGAACAGGCCGCCCTTTCGTTTCAAGAAGGTGCTAAAGCGCGCGGGTCAGCTCGAGGTCGCGACAGAGGACATGTGACGCGTGGAGGGGAAACGAAGGCTTACACAGAACGATTTCTGTCATCCTTGATGGCCTTGATCTCAATCTTTCTTCGTCCCATGGTGACGGGCTCTGTGTTCTACCACAAGCAAGGGGCTCGGTTTCGCGGGGGTTTGCGCGCAAAGGCGACGAGGAGCTGGATTCGCGGCGGGCGGGCGTCGTGGACGAAGCAAGCGAGTGACGCGGCGGGATGGCGGACGGCAGGGTCGGGGCTGTGAGTGCGTTTCTCGAGGCAGCGCGCGGAAGAGACGCAGCGACGGCGGCGGTGCGAGGAGGGGATAGGTATTTTTTTCAGCTAGGCGGCGCGCCAGACGGATCGACTCGACGGTGGTGTTCTTTCGCGAATCCAGGGTTGGCGGCGTAAGCGAGACGAGACAAAGACGAAGGTCGGTGGGTTTGGTGTGATGCGCGGGTATCGTTTCGTAGGACCGGGGGACCGACGGGCAAAGAAAAAAAAAAAAAAGGCAGATGAGGGTGACACAAGCAAAGAAACGTCGTCGACGGAGACCAAGAGGATAATCAACAGGATTCGAGATAATCAGGATGAAAATTCGCTATTCATACAGCTCGGGAGGCGAAAGGGGCGCGACGGTTGTTCGTTGGTCGAGGCGGATTCTGCGGTTCCCGAATGTGGAGGAGAAAGAGGACGAGGCGAGATGCGAGATGAAAGAAGAGACGACTTGAGACAAGAGAAAGCAGAGACAAGAGGAGCAAGAAAAGAAGTGGAGGAGCCCTGGCTGGAGCAGCGAGGAGGACCCTGGGACAACGGAGCAAGGCAGGAGCCGGGAAATTGGGACCCAGCAGCCGTTGCAAGAGCGGGTAGCACAGCAGCTGGATGAGGCGGTGGCGGTACCTCGGGCGTAGCGGATCCGGTGTATCTCTTGACGGGCGAGCTAGCTTGGCGCGAGTATCCGATACCTGTCAGAGCTCCCAACGTCTTCCATCAGCCGGCGCGTCGTTGGTTTGGTGTGTTGAGGGGAGGATGAGGAAGAAGTAGAGAGGATGGGGAGGAAACTCACGTCTTGCGATTGTAGCTGATATTATATGGCTTCTTTGTCCAGACTGAACGAACGATTGTCGACGTTGAGGCTCCCAGTCCAAACAGACACAAGCTGGGTGCTAACTAGAGAAAGAGGGGATGTCACCACTAACGAGCGGGTTTGAGTATAAGTCGAGCAAAGCGAGCGGGAGTGTCGGTGTATGTATGTTTTTTAACCTTCCCTATCTCATTGTTAGCTTTCCTTCTTCCCGTTCGACCTCGAAGACTCGGTTTCCCCTCACGGTGATGAGCTTCCCGTTCTCTGGAAGCGCGGGACGGTAATTACCTTTGCTCGGTTGGCTGCAGACGAAAGAAAAGGAGCTAGGACTGGGGGTAAAAAAAAAAACGGACGGAAGCAGAGACAAAACGGGAACAGGAACAGGACGAGATGACGAAGAGTTATGCGAACGACGGTGTAGATAGGCGCGGTCAGATATGCACATACATCTGCAATGTACTTCGTACATCCAACACAAGCGACCAAAAAAGCGCGCAACCCGGTTTGCCCTCGTCTTTTGTTGTTGTGCCCCCAGCCCCTTGGGTGCCCTGGCAGCAAGCAGCAAGGCAGCGATGTGTGATGGTATGCGGTGCGGTGCGAAAAAGCAGTGCCAGTGATGTGTGTGATGCGATGCGCCTGCGATCCAAACGCGAAATGGGGCTGAATCTGGCCTAAGGAGAAAAAAAAAATTGGTTTGGGTTCTAAAATTAGACGGATCGTGTTCACGTTTTTTTTTT
>JAMQMW010002184.1:23722-56768 GCA_024115155.1 Thelonectria blattea
AGATGTGGTCCCGTCTTCTGAAAGGAAGGAGCAAGGGGACCGGCCAATGACAGGGTCTGGTTGCCTGCAGCTGCCAAGTGAAAGAGTTACGAATGGAGTCCTCGATGCGACGAAGAGTCACTCACACACATTTTACTTCTCCCGCGTATTTCTCCTCCATCCCCAAGAACCAAGAACCCTGCGCTCGGCTTCGTCCACTCAGGACCCAGAACCAGCCCGGCTCGGCACAGCGCAGCGCAGCACCAGCCCAGCTGCCACACCCAGCACAGCCTACCGACTAGCCTCCAGGATGACGGCTCATCATCCATTATGTTGGCATGGCACTTGTTTGTGTCCATCAAGCTACGTACCTGGGAAAACCGAGCCAAGAACCAGAACCAGGGAAGTCAAGCAATATGCATAACCATACCGCCAATTGGGCATCCGCCAAGTCTACTGACCCGACCGTCCAGGCACCGCTATCTCATCTTCACCGTCCCCAACCTCCTCCCACTTCTCTCCTCCCACCCAACAAGGAAAACCCCTGGGCCATCCTGCTTCAGTTTCTGCGCGTGCCTGGCTCCGTCGATCATGCATCATGAAGACGTTGGAAAGCCAGCCCACCCTTCTCGTCCGTTTCATCGAAAACCCCCCCTTCCGTTACCGCAGCCCTCTTCACTCAACCTCTAACACGGCCCTTCGAAAACCTCCTCGAGATCGACGAATACTACGTGCAAACATTCCGAAAGCCTTGACCATGTCCTGGCTCGAGCCTTGAGCAACACCCCTCGCCAACAAAGACCAAGAGAAAGCCCAACAGTTCTCTTCTCCTCGACCGGTGAAACAAGGAAACTAATTAAGACACACGCGACAGGGTCCCAGCCTCGTGTCCGAAACGCGCCCTTTTTTTCTTGCTTGCTTGTTCCCGCCCGAGTCCCCCTTCGAGAAGGTTTGTGCCAGAATTCCTATTGACCGTTGGCCTTGGGCCCCACCAACCATCACGATCCCCTCAACCAACACGACAACTCTTGGAGGGGGTCGTCCCCTTCTGATATCACCGTACAGGACTGGAAACAAACAACATGCAAACACACGGCCAACGAGAACAGAGACCTGCCCCCAGATCTTCTGTTTCAGCAAGGACCCCAGCCCGCACATCGCCGAGCCTCACACCTCGTGTGGTGCCAGCTCACGGATGGGGAAGTAGTTTGTCTTTGGGGACGACGAGGGAGGAGTCGGTAGTTTGCATGCCCCTAGTTTCTTCCATCGCTCCCCTTTTTTCAACTCCCCCCCTCCTCTCCCCCCAGTCCCCTTTCTTGAGGATGACGATGAGGGCTTTTCTTGGACCAAAGTTATATCCGTCGAGGTCGTAACCGGGGGTCCAAGATGCAAGCACTCATCCTGCATCGCGCTGCTGCTGCCATGTTCGTATTTGACGTCGTGGTCGAACCATGGGAGGTTTCTGGATGCGGCGAGGCCGAGACGGGCTGCCTCCCTTGGGATTGGGGATTTTCGCTTTTCCCAGTCGTCCGGTCTCTTGGGCGATTGGGGGGGCCATGAATCCATCATGGCATCTCGCAGACGGATGCATTGTGCTGGCAGCAGCCTCACGAGCATTGGTAGTCTCGCTCCTCAGAACCTTCACAGCCTCTTCCTCCGGTCATCAATGGCAAGACGGCGATCTGATAGAAGGTGTTAAGCGCCCGCAGACGTAACTTACGGTTTCCCTCTCTAGGTCGTCTGCCCAAGCCCGTTCCCGTCAGCATCTCTCTCCCCTTCCCTGGATGGATGACTGACCCGGCCGGGGCTGGCTTAGACGCACTCATGCCTCCGCGCCCCCACTGCCCGTCCGTCCCGTTGCTAAAAATAATCACGGGTCCCAACCTCTTTCTCCTCGTCGCCGTTTCATGCAACCAAGACATATTAGCCCGCTTTTCACACCCACCACACCTCGTTTCCAACAAGCGACAAGCGCACCAAAATGGGGCTAATTTGTCGCTTTAGCCCGCTTTTCCACCCCTCTCCCCCCAAGTCTCCCCGAGGCCATCACCACATCAGTCACATCACATCACATCCTCACACAGCATACAGCACACACCTCGCACACAAGGACTCGGCTCATAGGACACAGGACACGTGCCGCCTCTACCCTTCACCGCATCCCAGGGCATCGCCTCAAAGCCCTTTCCCCGCCATCACTTGACTGCTTCGGCACCTCTGTAGTTCAGCACTGCCTCATCGAGCGCCTGAACTTGTCGTGTCTGCTTGTCATCCACCCATCCCACAACGACACAGTCGCTTGCTACGTATTCTGTATCATCACCTCCTTCGTGTCGTTCGGCCCAGTAAGATCGCTTTGGTCGCTTCACATGAGCTGTATTGTCGCAGGGTATTATGCCAAACAAAACACTGGTAACAACAAGCCTGATTTCCCCTTCCGCTTTGATGTGCTTTGCCCACCCATTCCTTTTCCCTCGGGGCAGATTTGGAACCGAAATGCAAACAAACCCCCAACTCCTTAACCCATGCTTTTTTCCCGTTCTCTCGAAGCCCAAAGACCTTCCACCCCTGCTTCGTTCTCGCAGTCAAAGAGCGTTCGCGCTCCGCTTCTGTAACCGATGCCAGCTGCTAGTAGCTCTGCTAGCTCACGACCCGTAAGCTAGGCATTGGGCTGAGTAGTTGTCCATTCCCACCTTCCTTGATGGATAGACGCTGCATGCACTCGCCGTGGGCTTCGTTCGTCCTGTTCAAATCGGTGATCCGGCATTCGCGGCAGGGGCACTGTAGTTGCCGAACCCTCCGTGTTCTGCAGCTCCGTTGTCTGCCTTCATCGTGCCGTTGAGCAAAGGACATAACCTTGGATCGCAAAGTCAGCAAAGCGTCCAAGTCTTCTCGAAATAAACGGCGCGAGGGAATGTAGGGGCGAAGTTGGCGCTTGCCAATGACGTGTGTCATGTCTGGACCGGCGGTTGGCAGGTTTCAAGCCACGCCGTCTTCGCTTGTCTTCAACACTTCGCTTCCTGGAGCCTCTTCTGAGCGGCCCTCTCATGTCTCGTTTTCTGCAGCTCGGCGATCCGGCCATCTTGTGCCTCTCGCTTCTCGCCTGCCTTGACGCCTAGGCCTGTTCTCGAGCAGCGGCTCTCTCTTCTGGCCAGTTCTCGAGCCTCTGCGAGGTCTGTCTCGATCACTCTTTTCCAAGCATCTATAAAGGAAACTCTTTTGTGACCTTCGGCCCTTGGTTCCGGTTCTCACTTGAGAGCTTTACCAATCAAACGACAACTGGGGTGGTGGTAAAGAAGGAGGGGAGTTCATACTTTTTGTTGGTCTTGATATGACCGACCTGTCCACAATTGGCACACTTTCGGGTGGTTCCGGTAGTGACCTTATCGGGGCCGGTGACACTCGGCGATGCGGCGTCTCCGGCATTGGCCTTTTGGTGAAGCTCCTTCTGCTGCTCTCTGGCCTGTCGTCTGGCCCGGTTCTTCTCAAGCCGTTCCAGCTCCTTCTTAATTCTGTCTTGCGTTAGTCTTGAGTGCTGGTCATTAGAATCGCTACTCTTACTTAATGCCGGTAAGACGGTCATGGTCGGCATTACCAGTAGGCCGGGAGCTGTAGATGCTGTAGAAAGATAGACGTTAGCCAGTGCTCTGAACTCCATCCCAGATATATCTCTCCGGGGGGTGGGGAAGCCAATGCCACAAGTCGTCGGCCTCTTCGATGACGACCGCTGTAATTGCCGTCGAGTGGCCTTTTTGGGGGTGGCGGGGTTAACGTACTCTCTCAATTCAAGGTCGGCTTCAGTCCGTCGCTTCATGTACTGCGAAATCACCACCGGATCGTAAACAAGCTCGACCCGGCTCTGAAGGGAGCCATCCGCCATCTGGACCTCTCGAGTGATGCGAATCGCGCGCTTCGAGTGTCGACTGGCTGAAGTCAAACCGCTAATTTGGCTAGTCCCCTCGTCGAAGTGGGCAGGCGTCGAGGCCATTTGGACGTTGAACCGGTCGTCCTCGTCCTCCGTCACCGCAACGTCTTTATCGTCATGGACTTCGGGATCGGATAGAGTGGACCGTTGTTTCTCCCAAATCTCGCGGATGCCGTCTTCGTACATTGCCTGTTGCTTCTTGACGTTGTAGGCATGGCCGCCGTTGGCCCTCTTCTCTCGCTCCATGGCGTCGGCAGATGAAGCGAACGGGCCTTGCACTGCTTCGATGTACCCGCCTTTCATGGATGTTCGGATGAAGCTGAAACCAAGCCCATGTCCTGTCGGATCACCCTCTCCGTGGAGCTGTAGCATGGCTTTTTGAGCACATGCGTCAATGAAAGCTTTCGTGGTCTTCCAAGGCGCCATCTTGTCTGCGAGCGTTTCCTCCTGCTTCTCTGCCTGCTTCTTGGCGCCCTTGGCAATTCTACTGCCATCGTCTTCGGCATCCTCATCTTCGGGTTCGACCTCGGCTGGTCCTGCATCGTCATCGATGTTTGCGTTCCTCGGGTCGTATCCGGCATCCTCCAGCTCCTTGATACCCAACTGCATGGCATCGAGCAAAGAGACCTCCTCGGGTTTGATCATCGAACGTATGGTGCTCTCGTCGGGGAGGATCTCGCCCGGCTTGAGACGCCACATGCCCTTCTCGCCACTTTCCCTATCGTACTGAAGGAATTCCTTGAGCTTTTGGCGGTTCTGGGTGTCCGTTGATTCGGCGATGTGCTTCGTGATGTCTGAGAGTTGGCAGTTGTCTGTCGTGCTGTGACGGATCATGCGGAAGGCGAGCATTTTCATTCTGTTCTTCGAGGCGTTTGTAACTTTTCGACTATGGGGGCCTGGGACCTCGACTGAGGGGAACTGCTGCCCGACGACATGGATGTGATCGATTTTGTGGAGGTACCATTTCGAACCGTTTTCGCCCGTGGTGCTTCGGACAACCAGGAAATCCGTGTTACGGACGTTGTGTTTGAAGACTGGTGCTCGGTACATCTCATTGTGCAATGTCGGGACAGTCTCGCCCGCATCAACCGTTCCAAAGAGAGAGAATGGTGACCGATCTTCGGGGAGAAGGAAACGGTACTCGCCGAGGTCCTGTTTCGGCAGCTGTTCTTCGTCGTTGTTGTCTTTCCTCCGGTAATAGTTGATCAGGCGATTGCCCATTCCAAAGTTGCTAAGAACGCGCGGTCGCTGTTCGCAGTACTCGAAGAGAACGGCAGTGGAGTTATCGCTGATGCTGAGGTCTTTGGACTTTAGAAAAACTTCGTGCGCCTTGCCCTTCATCTGCTTGCGCTTGTGATGACCAGGCTTGTCAAACTTGATGATATGACCGGCAAACTTCCTGTACCTGAATCGCGGACGATGATACTCATCAGTGGTACCACTGAGCTTAACTTTGTAGTAAGGCCACGAGAGTTTGATGGCAGGCATGCTGTGTTCGACCGAAATGTTCCCAAGCGTCGCGCGAACCTTGCTCTGGTGGTTCTCCTTCAAGGCTTCGTACGCTTCATCGTTCGAGATGTTGAACCGCTGCGCCATTTCCCGGCCCAGATTGCCGTTTGTCGTGCGCTTCAGGCCGCTTTCGAGACGCGGTCTCTTTGCGGCGCGCTGCGAGTCTTGGGTCTCCAGAAGAAGGTAGGGGTCGTTCATGTTGAGGTGCACGCGCTTCGCACCGCGGGCTGTCGACTCCAAGAAATTGTCAAAGTTTGGAGCAAAGTATCGGGGGATCTCGGGCAGGCCGAGTTTGACCGTCTTGCGCTTCTTTGGGCGAGGTTGAGCATCGTCGATTTCCATCAAAAACTCGGCGTCCCACTCATCATCCTGCTCCTCAACCACGCGCTTCCGTGACTGAAGCAACTCCTGTTCAGCTGCCTGGCGCGCCTTGAACTTGGCCTCGACCTCGTTGATTTGGGCATCCCAGTCCTCGCAGGCCAGTTCAATATGTCGAAGAGTGAAACCGCCGACAGTCTCGGAATCGGATTCTTGGTCGAGATCAAATTGGACGACATCCTCGGCTTCGTCGGATTGAGCCTCGCTGCAGTAAACGAGGCCGCCAGCCTCTGTTCTTTTCCGACTCGAGGTGGCGGGTCCGGGAATTCGAAAAAGCTTCTCTTGATCGGGTGCGAGTTCGAGGGTGAGTTTGCTGGTGACGAGGGCCTTCGGTTTCTTAAGGGGCTTCTTCTCCTTCCAGGTCGCCTTCTTGGGGGGAAGAAGCTCACTCCACGTCAGGATATGACCCTTCTTGTACGCCGGCCAAGTGGCTTTCAGCAAATCTTCGACCGTTTCGGCGGGGGCGGGGATGTCGGGGTCTTGGTTTGCGCCGTCGAGGTGAGGTTCGGGGTCGAAATTTATTCCGGGGAAGCTCAGGCCCGTATCCATCGGCTGGGTGTCCTCACCAGCGTCGGCGTCGCGAACATGAGGCGCGGGCGAGGAAGGACCGAGGATAGGGTCGGGCGACGAGGGCCCTTCGCCAAACAAATCGTCTGCATCGTTGCTGGTTCCCCCGTCATCGGTCAGGCCAGGCAGCTCCATGGAAACGCCGGCGCTCGGCTCCTCCTCCTCGGGGAGGTCATCGTCGCTAATGTCTTCGAAATCCTCGGCATCGTCAGCCTTGCCGGACTGGTCAAAGGGGGTGTCGTCGAGTTTGAGGCCGCCGCCGTTGGCGCCGTCCTGGCTCTGCTCGAGAAGGCGGGAGATTTCGCGCTGGTCGGCCTCGTCTTGGGCCTTCCAGGCAGTCTCGTCGAATGACGAGAACTCGGCTCCGTCAGCCATTGCGGTAGCGTCGTGTGGTGACTCGTCACAGCTTCCGAGCCGCAAGAAAACGCTGTTTAGTTCATGCTTCGATCGTAGGAGAGCGTTCGGCCGAGGCGCGACGTGTGAGGGTCGGGAGCGCAGTGGGAGGCGTCAAGGTGGTGATGATGAATGGAGGATGCCTTCACGGTCGCGGTTTGGGGCGAGCTGCAACGGGGTGCTGAGTCAGCCAATGCGCATGGCAGGGGAGCGAGGGGAGCGAGAAAAAGTGGTCCGTGCGAAATTGGCGCCCCAAATGTCTTGGCGCTAAATTGTGGCGGACGGGACTTTACCTCAGAGGGACCTTCAATATCACTTCAACGTCGACACTGAGGTGGTTGAAATAACAAAGTCCGGACACGTGTTCTGGAATAATGGCTGGCGACGCGCAGGTTAATGGGGAGAATTAAAACTTAAGGGGACGAACTAATGTGATGATGAATGAAGGAGCTTAGAGGAGACACGGTAGTACTCATCTTGGGCACCTATTGAGATGTTCCTTGAAGAGCTTTCTTTGTCCAACTTTGGAACCTGTCAACTGACGAACCTACGTCTCTCAAAGCGATGTTGGTAATTGGAGTCAAGTTAATCTTGAGCAACACTGACCACTACAATGATGCATAGTAATCTAAAGTACAATGATGTATGGATACCCATTACGCGGGCTCGTAGAGAGGATGCATTGCTGCGAGCGTATGGATGCAGGGTAAAGCCCAGCGCCAGGCGTGAGACCGCAGGACCCCCCGAATGCCTCGAGAGGAAAAAGGAAAAATAGAAAAAAAAAAGAAAATAGTAATTCCTGCTCTGTATGCAACTAATTAATCCTAATAGTGTTTCCTCTATCCGTATTCTCTGGTCATTTGTCTGAATAGAAGTTGATATTCATGATGTACCTATGATGGACATTTAAATGTCCGTCCTCGAGGCATTTCCACCTCTAAACCCCTAACTACAAACCACCAACATCACCACGAAACCCAACTCCCAATTACACCATGACATCCTCACCGTCCAAGACCGATCTCCAAGCCGAATATGTCGGAAAAACGCTCTACCAACTGCCCACGCCGTCCGCGGTCCTCGACCTTGCCAAGCTCGAACGCAACTGCGAGCTGATGCTCCAAGCCGTCAAGCGACTCGACCTGGGATGGCGGCCACACATCAAGACACACAAGGTAAAATCCACAAACCCGTAATACCGATCTGGTTTGCTTGGTTTAGATTTACAGCGGAAACCTAGACCATCGAGCTCACGAGGCTGCAAGTCGGAGACACAGACACCTCGCCCGTCAACATCGTCGTCTCGACGCTCCTCGAGGCGGAAAAGGTGCTCCCGCTCTTGAAAGAGTACCAAGATAAAGGCCGCGACGTCAATGTACGCAAAAGACAGCACCTTATCCCCTCACCTCAACCAAACTAACCCCCCCAGCTCCTATACTCATTCCCCCTCTTCCCATCCTCAATCGCCCGCCTCAGCCACCTCTCCACCCGCCTCGGCCCCAACGGCCTATCCCTCATGATCGACCACCCAGACCAACTCCCCTACGCCGACGAAATCCTCCTCAAGTCCGGCTTCCCACCCCTCGTCTTCATGAAAGTCGACATGGGCTACCGACGCGCCGGCGTCCCCCCGCACACCCCCGAGTGCCACCACCTCGTCGAGTAGCTGCATGCCCGCGACGCCGCAGGCAAGTGCCTCTTCCACGGCCTATACGCCCACGCGGGCAACTCGTACGAGACGCGCCACGACTGGCAGGCCCTCGACCACCTGGCCGCCGAGTTCCGCGCCCTGGACGAAGTCGCCCGGACCGTCGCCGCCGGCATGCCGCCCGACCACCCCCCGCTGACGCTCTCCGTGGGCGCCTCCCCGACCGCCACGAGCCTGCAGCACCCGGACTTAGACGGTCGGTCCTCCTTGACGTCCGACACCACCGTGTCCACCATCAACCCCTTCCTCGCAGACCTCAAGGCCAAAGGCTACCGGCTCGAAGTCCACGCGGGCGTGTACCCGACGCTGGACTTACAGCAGCTGGCCACGCACGCGCGCGACGCCTCGCTCCTCTCCGCCTCGTCCATCGCCATCAACGTCCTCGTAGAAGTCGCGTCGCTCTACCCGGGCCGCGGACCCGGCGGCACGACCGAGGCGCTGATCAACGCGGGATGCCTTGCGCTGGGGAGAGAGCTTTGTGCAGATATGGGCGCCGAAAGGGGTAAGCATTACGCGGGCTGGGGCATCGTTGTGCCTTGGGGACTCGACAACCCCGCCCCGGGCGCAGGATTTCCTGCAGAACACGGAGGCTGGCAGGTTGGCAAAGTGAGCCAAGAGCATGGATACTCCGGTGGCAGAGCGAGCCGCAGCACGAGGTTCCCGTCAAAGTTGGACAACGCCTTCAAATCTGGCCCAATCACTCTTGCATCGCCGGGGCTGGATTCGACAAGTACTTTGTAGTAGATGGTAGAAGGGTTGGCAAGGAGGATGAGGTTGTCGACGTGTGGCCTCGGTGGAACGGGTGGTGAAGGAGCTGCGCATAAGAGGCGAAGTGCATGTTGAAACCAAAAGTCAATTGTCAAGTCATGCCTGTGAGGCTGCAAGCTTTCTAAACAAACTCTCGCCTGATGCAGCTGGATATATCCTCCCCAATTCGCAAAACACCAAGACAACGCCTGCCATTCCACTTGGGTGGTTTCCGGGCCGTTCTAAACTAAAAAGGTCATCGCTAATCGTGAAACTATTTACTGGGGAAAAGTGTACAGTGAAAGAAGGGGTTGATCTGTTCACCACAGAAAAACGGTGGCCAGAACCAGTGATATGACGGGCCAGAAACCAATTGCCTCAGCCATAGTTCGCATACTGTTGCCAGCCGCAGAATCCGCACCCGCAGCGGTAGTACCGTTCGGGAGGGTACCATTGATGAGGATCGTCATGTTTCCGTCGTACTCGGCAACATTGACAATTGACTTGTTGAGGCTGTTGTAGGACCCGTTGCCAATGAGCTCTTGGTAGTAAGTGGTCGAGTTGTTCTCGTCGCAGCCACACACGGCGAAACGAGCGCACCCACAAACGATACCGCGCGTCTCGTTTGCCTTGCTGGAAACATTGTAATACGTGTATGGGTGGGTGTAGTGGTATGTGTAGGCGCCCCAGAGCCAGATACCGGGCCAAAATGCGAGAGCGCTGCCGAGGAGGAGAGCGCCGGCGAGGCCGCTGGGTGTCTTGCTGCCGCTTCTATACGGTACTGCGGCACCTCCAGCATAGTATGAGCCGCCGCCAAACGAACGAGCGGGACCGGATCCCTTGGACGAGGTACCGCCGGAGTTGGAGTTCCTAAAAGCGACTGGTAAGCGCAATGTGACAAAGGCGGACAGATGGGGTTGTTTCCTTACGATTTGGTGTTGGATGAACTGGAACTGGACTTGCTGCTCGACGACTTGCTGGAGCTCTTGGAGCCGCCCGACGATTTACCTGATTTCGATGAGCTTGAGGACTTTTTGCCAGAGCTTTTGCTTCCGCTTTTCCCACCTCCACCACCACCTTTACCACCACCACCTCCTCCGCCGCGGCGCTTGAAGAGATCGTTGTCTGTCGTGGCGAGATCCACGCGCTCGACGTGCCGAGGAGGTTGAATGGCTGAGGCGGCGACCGAAGTCAACAGCGTCAAGGCTGTGACGGCAAAATCGAGTCTCATGTTTGCGTCGGAAAGTTGTCGTGATGATGTGGTGATTATGCTGTGCTCCGGATGCGGAGAATGGTGGAATGCCGGCTTGGATTAAATGGATGCTCAGTGACGATGTCGAAAAGCCGAGATGAAATTGATGTGATGGAAGAAGAAGAAGAAGAAGAAGAAGAAGCAAAGACGAAATGTGAAATCGGTTTGCTTTTGTAGGGTTGTATCCGCGTCAGGAAGGTACGGATACTGACGGACGGAGTAGGTTGAAGAGGGGTTTGCGACGGAAGGTCCTTGCCCGTGAAAGCGGAAGGAAGTAAGTGTGTTTTATGTTGAGCAACCGGGCGTGAACGAAGTGAAGGGTGCCCAATTGAGAAGAGCAACAAGCGTGATTGCGGCCGTGGAAAAAGTCGAGAAAGCCTGGGCAGTGACTGCAGCACCACAGCCGGGGTATCTCTAGAAGTGGAGGGTCACCCCTGCACAATCAAGCAACAAAGCCTTCCAAGGAGAAAAGAGCTTGTTTCGATCCAATGTTCAGAGGTGGCTGCTGCGTTCTGGCTGTGCAAGATGGTACGGAGTACAGTAGGGGCGGCTCTTTGTACTTCTTGCGCTCGGGGTAATAAGCGAGTAGTGGGTGCTCTCCCGACGGGCTCTCTTCTTTGAGGCGAAACGGTGGGAGTCGGCGGTTCCCCTTTCCGCACCAGTTGCTCGAGTGATGATGTAAATGTGGATGATCGGATGGTGACCGGTGATGGAGTTTTGCTTGTTTCCTTCCTGAACGTGTGGCGAGGCGATCAACAGCAAAATTGTCGATGAAGTCACAAATGGTGATCAAGTTTGTCAAAGGAAGAAACGTCGGGGGCCCCGGGTAGCAATATATAACATTGTTGACACATGGCATGGACTAGGTGAGAAAATAAGCAAATAAGCAAATTTTAACGGGACCTCTCAAATTCGCGACATGATGCAGAGAATGGAATCGTCGGAGGTTTAGTCCAAGTCCAAGGGCAGGGGTGTTTCTTAAACCACCGTCCGTCAGCCCGAGCTCCCAGATCCGTCGTCTTCATCATGTCGAGTTCACCGTCTTTTGCACATGAGTGATGTGTCTCTCGGGCCCTTGTATAAATCCATATTGTCGGGATACCTATCATGATGCTTCAAACTCATCCTCATCCCATCATCAATCCCTTGCATCAATCCCTCGCCTCAAAGAAATGGAACACTGAACACCTGTCTCACTTGTCCTCCAGACCAAAAGCTTGGCGCGCCATGGATGACGCATTGTCCAATTTGGGCATCGCTCGAGGCTGGGTGCACACCGACGGGCCTTTGTTAGTTCCAAGTCGAATAAGCTTGTCGTGGTGTAGCGCAGCCCCGAATCATTGCTTCATTTCTCTGCTCAGCCCTGCAGGTGGGAGAGTCACTGGTGGTGGTTTTGGGTCGTGCATGAGGTTGCTTGCTGGCTGTAAACCTACCCACGTGTTCCTTATGCACTGCTGTTTCCAGTCATCGGCAGTGGCTGAGTTGTGCTGTTGCTTCCTCACCTGCTTCGTTGGTCGTTGGCTCGTCGTCGGTGTTGTGGCATGAATCAAGACTTTACTAGTTCACACCACCAAGAACTGTCATCCTCTGGATCAACCGCAAGAATCCGGCAAAGGCTTCCATACCCATCTCTTCCTTCCTTGCTGCCCATCATCACAGTCCATAGAGGAGTGTCCTCCCTCGAAGCACGTCCATCTCCACGTCTTGGCCAAGAGATCCATGTCAGTTGCGTTCGATCCACGGCCCACCTTGACAACCATGGTGTTGGCAGAATCACGCCTTTTCACTAAATCGTGCTGATGCAGATTCTGCCAAGCGATCAGCCTTGTGCGGCGAGGAATTTAACCGTCCGACTTCCATCATTTCCGTACCTCCATCCGTGTGTGCCGAAAGGAGATCTACCTGGCGCTGTGTACCCGGTGGCTGTACTTTGTACACGGCTAGTACCTTTTATTACCAGACTCGACGAATGAAACCAGATGTAGCAAGAATAAGAGATCTTTTGTTCACTATAGGCCCGCATTTCCATGAGGAAGTTGCATGTACAGAGTACTCATCTTTTCCTTGGCGGCCTCTCAGACCGCATCTTGCCCATCAGGCGACACCAGAGACGCCTCGCTCGATGCCACCCCCAGCCATGGGTCGAGAAGACATGTTCAGCCTCGATCAATTTCAAACCAATTCGAAGATTTCTTGTATTTTACACACCTTGATATTCGGCCTTGCCTTACACGTGATCCAGTCGATATGTGGGCGTTTTGGCCGCCTTGCGCTACGTCTTTGGGGGCCATCTGGTTGCCTCGTCGAGGTCTCTGGTTCTGCGCCCCCAAGTTCGCGCACCAACAACAGGTCTAACACGACGGGACCGATTGATATATAAAATCTGAATGTTTGACGTACTCAGCCACACGCCAGATCTGCTCCACCATGTCGCTTGATGCATTATTTGCACCATGAACCAAAGTCCTCTGCCATGCATGCGTTTCTTGTCGACTCACGTCAGCCCATCACCTCCACAACGCGACCGTGAGTTGCCTCCCTCCTGGTCGAATTGGACGCCAGCACCTGGGTCGCCTGTATTCGTGCTAACATCTAGCCGTTGTATCGCCAATGCGCGCGAGACCAAACTATTCAGCCTTGAAGAGGTGCACTATTTTGAATGTGGCGCCGGGGGCAGCGCCGCAGCGCTGTTTGGCTGCCTACGCGCCGACGTGGTCGGGGGAGTTGAAATAGTGCATAAGGCAGTGGACAGTGGAGGTGTATTCGATTTCCTGCGACCGCCTGGCTAACTAACTACCTAGGTTGAGTTGGCCCAAAAACTTGGCAACGCCTTCGTCTCGTGCTTCCTACAATGCCACACGGCCACTCCGGCCACGACACAACTGTCGATTTCTAGTGCGAGAGTTGAATTGAGGACGAGTCCTAGACCAGGCGAAATAATATTCAGGACCCTCATTGGAGATGCGGGAACTTGAGGGATGCTTCTCGGTGTCCCATGGACACCGATTGCTTGACAAGGAAGCTGGTATTCGGATCACGAAGACGACTGCTTCTTGGAACTGGCCTCATAACATCTCAAATACCCTCCTCGACCCCTTCCCTATGGTTGGGGTTCCCCTCTGACCCGACCTCGACTATTCTGATCAACGAGATAAAAACGACGATATACAATCACTGCATCTTCTCCTTGGATTTTATATTGCTTGCTCGGTAATTGAGAGGGTGTCTTGCCTCGTAGAAACGCCTTCTACGATTGCACTGTGTCGAGATTAACAGTCACAACTGTTGGGTGTTGCCGCTGGTACTTGGATACCATGCCCCCTTTAAGCCGCTGTACGAAAAGGTACGGAAGGCGTTCATATGTCATTTCTAGCGTTCTAAAAACCTATATTTACGCCATCTATTTATCTATTTTACCGACTATACGCCAACCCGTGGCCGAACCTCAAGAGCGGTTCTTCCGTGTCGTAGGGAACATCAGATCGCGACCTCGCAACCGCTTCCAAAGACGAAGGAAGATCAAACGGCAGCTTTCCCTGCGGCTTCGCATGTCCTGCTAGCACTCGTATCAACGCATCGTCGCTGCTTCCATAGTTGACCACGACCGCCGCCGCCGCCTCCAAGACGGGAGCGAGAACCACGGGCCGGTCGAGGTAGACGTCAATAATGGTTGGCACTTTTGCGCACAAGCTGGAAATCTTCAGTTTCGCCTCCTCGGGGAACTCGAGGGATCCCGCGTGGAACATGGCTTCGAAACCTCCCGGGCGCGGCTCATAGGGGGCTTGGAGTCGGATGATTGCGATGTCGGCTTCTTCGGGAGTCTGGACGACGTCGAAGCCGTGTTTTTTGACGGTGCTGGGGTCGATCTTCTCCAAGTAGACTCTTTGACGCTTGGATGCGTCGATCGGTAGGATATCGCCTTTGTTGGTGAGAAGTGTAATGGACCTCATTTGCGCATCAAACGCCTCGGCAAGGAATTCGGCGTTCCCGACAACCTCGAGAGCCTCTTTCACGTCGACAAAGGGCTTCTCGAACAAGCCAAGAACGAACTTTTCTCTGAGAATCCGACGTACAGACTCGTCTAGGCGGCTTTCGGGAATACTCCCCGACTCGACGAGGCGTATTACTAGTTCTGTGCGGGACTCGCCTCCGAACTGATCGCACCCAGCATCGAGAAGCTTCTGCACACGTTCCAGCTCCGACAGACCCTCGCAGCCCCAGGCACGCGCCGGCATGTCCTGGCCCAGGATGGCGGCGTCGGTGATGAGGCCCCAGTCGGTGCAGATGGTTCCCTCAAACTTGAGCTTCTTGCGCAACAGGTCGGTGATCATGGCGCGGTTGAATGCAAAGGCGACTTCCTCGCAGTCCAGGCCCGTTGGCATGCCGTACGCGGGCATGATTTGGGACGCGCCCGTTTCGATCGCGGCGACGAACGGACGAAGGTGGTAGTCGAAGTGGTCGCCTGGGTATACTTGCTTTCGGCCGTAGGTGAAGTGCGAGTCCTCGCCGTCGAGGAGCGGTCCCCCACCTGGGAAGTGCTTGACCATTGTCGACACGGATGACGGGCCGAGAGCGTCTCCTTGGAACCCTTGGATATATGCCTTGACCAGCTCCGACGTGAGGTCCGCATCCTCGCCAAACGTGCCGTTGATCCTGGCCCATCTATACTCGGTCGCAAGGTCGATCTGAGGGTGCAAAGCACAGCGCAAGCCCAGCGCAACGTACTCCCGGCGCGCCACATCGGTGAAGCGACGGACCAACTCGGCGGACCTGAGCGCCGCAAAGCCGAGCGTCTCGGGCCACTGGGAGAGCACTCCCGCGCGAGAACTGGTGCCGATGTTCTGGTTGAAGTGGTTCCGGGGATCAGACGAGAGCGTGACGGGAATGCCGAGTCTTGTTGACAGCGCGAGAGCTTGTAGGTTGTTGTACCACTTGGCCGTGGTCTCGACGTCGAGGATTGGGCCGACGAGGTTGAAATGGGTCATCATGCGGGTGCACACCGAGTGCTCGGTGGCTTCTAACCCGAAGGTGGGATTCGCGTCGGCGAGGGAGCCGTCCGGGCCTTGCACGATCATGTGGTGGAACATTTGCCCGGCTTTTTCCTCGAGCGTCATTCGCTTGAGGAGGTCTTCCACGCGGGCGTCGATTGGGAGAGATGCATCTTTGTAGGGGAGAGCCATGGCTTGGGCTTGAGCTGTGGTGTTGTTCGGACAAAATATTCGCGATGGGGGTTTTCTCCTTGCGAGGGGCGGGACCGTGTCGTTTATAAGTCAACTCTGCGTGTATGGCGTGTTCCTGGTGGATGAGAAGAATGGCGACATTCACCGACTTTATAATCCCATTGCCTGCAACTTGCACACGAGTCACCTAAATGATCATTCCCGAAATAATGGCATCCGAAGAACTCCCATCCCCGCTCGGTCTGTTCTTCTTCCCCGCAAGTCATGGTGTTGGCCCCGGCCATCCCGCTTATACATTCTCCGAGCGGATTTAGGAAGTTCATAACGCCCCGGCTCCATTCACTCAAACACCAGCGTCAATATGGTGTTTGAGCTACATAGTTGGAAACATCGGCATACTCATAAAAGAAAAGACAACGAAGAGTTGAGGATTAAACCATTACATCCATCATCACTCTCATCCCGACCTACGAACCAAGCCTTAGCACGTCCACCGACAAGTCGAGACTACCTAAAGTCCAATGAGTTCTACCCGGATTTTATGCTGACTGGATTTCGTGATTACCTACCTCAAGAGGATGTTCAAGGGATATCCCAAAATGACGACGTAGAGGATCATTTGATGGTACCTGGGCTGGGGCATGCCGTGGTCTTATGGAATGTAGAAAGGAGAGGACTTAGCTTATCTATGCCCCGACTTCAGATAAATGCACTCGACTTTACTTTCATTTTATTCTTGTTTTAATGTGAATGTGGAAAGTAATAGCGCTGGCGGTGCTAGGGAAATGCTTCCGAGTATTATGGTTCTCTTGCCATGGCCTGTTCCGACACACTGACTTCACTTTGAAACAAGTTATAATGTTAGGTAACAGTGCAGAACGCCGACCAAGTGGGATTAAATAGTTGTCTTTACTGCTGTATAATAACGAAACCTAACCCTTCACGATAAAAACACAGTTAGGATAATAGACAAGTTAGGGCCAGTAGTTAACTTGTTCTAGGTCGGGTAGTATATATGCTGTTTGAAAGAGCCTATCTGTTTATTAAAACCTTATTTCTTTTCTTTTCTTTCCTTTCCTTTCAGGCAGATAGATGCCTTTAAGAAGGCAATAACAATGGACAGTAAGCGAAGCTCGTTCCTACAAAAAGACAACTATATGTCGACTAGCAGCTAGTTGACCGGCCAGAGATCGAGGCTTTATGTCCCATATTCATAATATTGCAGCTAGCTGGTAGTCCGAGCCTAAGAAGACGATCGAAACCTTTCAAGTTTCCCTGCTGATTCCTCTGCTCGAAGCTGAACATGTCGCGTTCTGGGGAGAGATCAATGTTGGGAACCATCGACTTCCGTCTTCCCAGCGACGAGGTTTCCTGATGGACGAAGGAGACAAAGCTAAGGAAAGAAACACCGAGCTGGACGCCCCAACTATTATCAGACCCCGGGGCGGACATCCCGAGTATCAAAGTCTTCGATGACAGCGAGGACCTGAGATAACGACATGGTGGTTGCGACGGCAGAGGCTCGAATGCATCGACTAACCTCAATGGTATGGTCTTCAATATTATTCAGTTCCTTCAACAACATGTTGTATGGTGTTCGGGCCAGCCCCTTGCGCGGCGACTTGAAGAGTCGAATCCGGACTTGGCTGCTCATTCGATCCATTTCATAAACCATGATTATGAATTGGGAGCTTGGTGAGGGCGCGGCAGACCTCTAAGCCTTAAGTAACTGATTTTGCCTATTTGACGTCCCTTGGTATCTTCCTCGTTGGTGAAATTACCGTGCGTCTCTCTTGCCTTGAGCAGAAATCTATCAGCTCGAAGAAACCAAGCAGCATCTTCCTTCCTTGGTGATGGTTGGTGCCACGGGTCGAGGATCCGAGGTCGGTCCAGCCATAGACAAATGGAAGGTGTTGGTCTCAGTCGGAATGTCCTCAAACATAGGAGTTATCCTATTCTCGGAGAATTTTCAGATGGCGGACAGCCAAGCTAGTTACCCCTGATCGCCAAAATAGTTCTTGAAGTTTCTCAAGTCGACCGCCACGGCCGAATCTGATTCGGGGTCTAAAGGAAATGTTTTCACGAGTCGCATAGGCATGGAGCACTCTTCAACCCTCGTGCTGATATCACAGCTCAGTTCTTGGCCCACGTGCTCAGATCACGCCTCATGTAAGTCCCTTGACTCCATTTCCAAACACTTCAAGTCTTCAAGTTCGTCACGTCTTTTCGCGAGTTAGTATCCCACAGTCCTCTCATTACCCAGATCTCACAAATCCCATTGATCTTTGCGGACGAGGGCCTCTTTGAAGATATCTGGAGACGATATGCAAGCTATGGTTAATGCTAAAATCTCAATTATATATGTTCCGGAGTACGGATATGTAATGCTGCGCCACTTGAACCCCTCGCTGTTACTGAATATTAACAGAGAACCTGAAACGCCTTGTCCGGTCCCTAATTATCAGGGTATCACCTAGTTATTCGGATCTTCCAGAATTATTTTGGAGTCGCTGATATTAAAGATATCCGGATCGAGGATCTCTTCGATAGAAACCCTCCACTGCATAGAGGGATAATACTCTCGTCCAAGAGGGGATTTTATACAAGTCGGCGAGGGAACGGGCTGCTCCTCTCACGACTGGTCTCATGTCTATCCCTTAACCAATCTCGTTACCGCCGAGCTCCACCTGGTTGGAGCCGGTGTTTAGGCGTCCTGTGCCCATGATGAAGCATTTCGGGATATCTTCAACCGAGCCCGCTTTTCTCCGCCTCGAGTCCTGAGTTGCAGGAGTCAGGACCATCAAGGACGAGGGATATTTAGGCAGTTAAAGGTGGCCATTCACGCCCGGTACCATCTTCATCTCTCCGAATTCTGTATGAGATTCAACGTTCCTACAAGTTGCAAGTATGGGAATCTGATTTGGCTGTTGACTCAACCCCAGGTCTCGCTTAATTATGCCAATCGGAAAAGGAGACATTTCCACACTCATATGCTTATTGTTTACCTCGGCACACAACCCAGCAGAGTTGGCCGATCAAGTGACCAGACTGGCGGGATTTTACGTGATTTCTCTCGGCAGAGCATGAACTTATACAATTACATATAAGCACCCAGTAATATGTGCTGCTATCCGCGTATTCGGATATATGAACTTGGTACCAACATCCGAGTATTCGATACCCACGACTCGCCTGCAATCCTCTTCATCATCGGAAATGTCTATCCTGGAGACCAGGACCCCGTCGGCGGATAAACTGCTCTATGAGAAAGGACCCCCATAGTGGACCACCTGAGGTCCTCGAGCATCATGACTATTGCCCACAACGCCCAGCTCTCCCATGAACTGACCATTACAAAGCCTCCAACGACATGGAACGAGCCCCAAACCAAATACAGAACCCATTCCCGAAGTTGAACCTAATAGCACCCCAACATCACCATGTCGGTGGATATGGGCTTCGAGTTGAGCCAAGTCACGAGACGAAAGAAGGGGAGAAGCGTGCATGCACCCCGGTCCAACCATGGCATTACCATAGTATCGGGCCGAAACGTCGACGAGAGGCGGCCCCGGACGTCTCCAGTTGCGATGGTAGGTGTTCGAAATCGACGGCTATTTACCCCGGCCTGCCACGCCACTCCGCACTTCCTCGTCCTTGATCCCCCGCACTCGGCTCCGCACCATGTGCGTCTCGGGACAAGGCCAGGAATCGCTCCTTGCCCGAAGGAGCGTCCGTTGTTGATCCGAGGTGAGGCCCGGCTTGGCTGCACGGCATATGAGGAGGTTTCTCCTTGGTAGACGAGTACTTGTCTCTGGTGGACTGACGGCCGTCTTCTGTTGGTGGCTTGTCTGTTGGGCCCGTACTGCTACTTGGGCCGCGACGGGCTTTCGTCTCATTGGCGAGAAGGGCTTGTAGATGGCCTCATGGCGGTCCACCTCTTCCTGACCTCGCGGACGACGTTCATGTCGTAGTGGAGTAGAAGGAGAAGGGCCGAAAGACGACGATGAGGGCAATCCGGTGACCCAAGGTAGAGGGTCAAGACGATGAATTCATGTGTAGAGAGGCGGGAGAGGAGAGGGATGGAGGCTGGTGTCTTGGTGATCATATCGGAGACGGCGGGATGCTGGCATCTCGAGGTTTTTTGATATTTAAGGCCTGGTGAGCCCGGCCCAGTCGACCAGAACATCATCTTGGTCATCCTAGGAATAGGAAGAGTTGTTCGAGTCCAAATTGGATACGCAAGATGGCTCCTCTCAAGAACCTTTTGTTACCGATCCTCTGCGGCATCAGCTCCTTTATGGGGTATGGTGTGGCGGCTGAAGACGTGATCACGGACGACGTCTACTTCTATGGCCAATCGCCTCCGGTTTATCCTTCGCGTGAGTCTCTATGATGAAAGACAAGATGCAACGCTGACTTTGATATCATAGCTAAGATTGCAAAGCGTGGTGACTGGGCTACTGCTTATACCAAGGCAAAGACGCTGGTATCCCAGCTGACTCTGGCAGAAAAGGTAAGCCCTCGATGACTTGGACCTTGAGCTTCACGGATCTGACACTCTCAGGTGAATATCACGGCAGGAATTACCTCCGAGAATGGTTGTGGCGGCTCCATCACGGCGATTGAAAGGGTTGGATTCCCGGGACTCTGTCTCAGCGATGCCGGAAACGGCTTGAGAGGAACCGATTTTGTCAGCTCGTTCCCAAGCGGCCTGCACGTCGGAGCAAGGTGGGTGTCAATAATTCCATGTGCAAGAGACAAGATGTTGACCTCTGCAGTTGGAACAAGGACTTGGCGTACAAGCGCGCCAACGCCATGGGAAACGAGTTCAAGTCGAAGGGGGTCAACATTGCTCTTGGCCCTGTTGTCGGGCCTGTTGGTCGTGTTACCAAGGGCGGAAGGAACTGGGAGGGTCAGTTGCTCCAAGGTCTCGCCTTAGGTCAAGCTGGCCGACTAATATCTTGCAGGTTTTTCGGTCGATCCATACCTCTCGGGTGCTCTGGTGTACGAGACGGTGACGGGCATCCAAGAACGCGGCGTGATGACCAGCACCAAGGTGAGATACCTTCATGTTGGATGGCATTCCGGCAGTGACACAAGCTAACGTCTGTTAGCACTTCATCGCCAACGAGCAGGAGGGTAACCGCAACCCTTCGGACACCGTCGCTGCTCTCTCGTCCAACATTGACGACAAGACCATGCACGAGCTCTACCTCTGGTAAGTCTTTTTTTTAACCTGAATCGAGGCTCGCACAGCTAACCCCCCAAGGCCATTCCAAGATGCCGTCAAGGCTGGCACCGCGAACATCATGTGCTCTTACAACCGCATTAACAACTCGTACGGTTGTGCAAACAGCAAGACCTTGAACGGTCTCCTCAAGACGGAGCTTGGATTCCAGGTGTGTTCCAGAGAGACCTTGTATTTCCAGATATAGTCACTAACCGTGCAGGGCTTCGTCGTGACTGATTGGGGTGCGCAGCACGCTGGTGTTGCCACTGCCCTCTCTGGACTGGACATGGTCATGCCCAGCAGCACCCTCTGGGGCGACAACCTCACCGAAGCCGTCAACAACGGCTCCGTGCCAGAGTCTCGCGTGACGGACATGGCAACCAGGATCCTGACTTCGTGGTACAAACTGAACCAGGACAAGAACTTCCAAGAACCCGGCTTTGGAATGCCCTCCGACGTCACCCTCCCGCACGAAATCGTCGACGCGAGAGACGCCTCCGCCAAGCCGATCCTCCAGCAGGGCGCCGTCGAAGGCCACGTCCTCGTCAAGAACACCAAGAACACCCTCCCCCTCAAGGCCCCCAAGATGCTCTCCATCTTTGGCTACTCGGCCAGATCTACCGACAACTACGGCCCGGCCCCCAGCACCGCCAGCACGTACGAAAAGTACGGCTGGCTGCTCGGTCTGCAGGCCACCAACTCGACGGCCATCATGTTGAGCTTCATGGGCACCAGCACCACCGAGGTGCTCCCGGATATTGCCATCAACGGCACCATCCTCAGCGGCGGCGGCTCCGGAGCTACTACCCCGTCCGTCTTCCTCTCGCCGTTTGACGCGCTCCTGTCGCGGGCCTACGCTGATCGGACGGCTATATTTCACGACTTGATGGGATCTACGCCTGCCGTCGACCCGGCTTCGGATGCGTGCATCGTGTTTGGCAATGCCTTCGCCTCGGAGGGGTACGACCGCGGGACGCTGCACGACGACTACACCGACGGGCTGATCAAGGCCGTGGCCGACCAGTGCAGCAAGACCATCGTGGTCCTGCACAATGCCGGAGCCCGCCTGGTCGACCAGTTCATCGCCCACGAGAACGTCACCGCCGTCATATTTGCCCACCTTCCCGGCGAGGAGACCGGAAACGCCCTGGTTAGCCTGCTGTACGGCGAAGAGAACTTCTCGGGCAAGCTGCCCTACACCGTGGCCAAGAACGAGTCCGACTACGGCAGCGTGCTGAACCCGGATACGGGCAAGGGCGTCTACGAGTACTTCCCGCAGTCCGACTTTACCGAGGGCGTGTACATCGACTACCGCCACTTCGACAGCAAGAACATCACGCCCCGCTACGAATTCGGCTTCGGCCTCAGCTACACCACCTTTTCCGTGTCCAACCTCAAGGTGAAGAAGTCGGTCGGCTCCGGCGTCTCCGTGTACCCCACGGGCGCCATCGTCGACGGCGGCCAGAGCGACCTCTGGGACACCGTGGCCAGCGTCAAGGCCACGGTCAGGAACACGGGATCGGTCGCCGGTTCCGAGGTGGTGCAGCTGTACCTGGGGATTCCCGGCGCGCCGGCGAAGCAGCTCCGCGGGTTCGAGAAGGTGGCGCTCAAGGCGGGGAAGGCGACGCAGGTGACGTTTGCGCTGAATAGGAGGGATTTGAGCGTGTGGGATGTCACGGCGCAGAAGTGGAAGCTGCAGAGGGGGGAGTATAAGGTGTATGTTGGGACGAGCAGTAGGGATTTGCCTCTTGCGGGGACGTTGACCATTTAGGTCGAAGGTTTGGTGATGAAGGGAAAGGGATAGTGGGAGATGAAGTTGAGGAGAAGTTGAGAGTTGCAGTTGGATTCGTATAATATCCTTGTCGATGTTTATAAGAACGTTTGTTTGGTCTGCGAGCCAAGATCTTGGCACTTGTGAAGGTGCCGGCTGGGCGCGCTGGTCGGCATCTCGGCGACATCACACCACATTGTGAGTAGCTCGTCTTTATGCTAGGAACATTTTTTTAAGGGCCATGCCCGTCTTGGCCTTCTCTTACTTGCATTTAATTGGTACTGTTGGCATGCCAAGCAATTAAATGGCTGCCTGAGAGAAACTTATGCGCTGGGCGGTTTATTCTTAGGCATCAGGATATTCAACTCGAGCACAATCAAGGAGACATGAATCATTTAACTATCATTCTTAGGTCGTCAGTATTCGGCACCGCTCGTAAAGGATTTAAGACCCCAGCCACACTCGAGATCCATTCCAGCAATTCCCTCGACACGCCATTCTTTTCAGTCTGCACAAAGGCTGGAGGAGTCAACAATGGCCGCGACTCTCCTTTCCTGGCTTCAATACTTTTACAAGCTTACGGTGTCACGTATTATATCTCTCTTGGAGACCACCGCATTCAGGAAAATCGGCCTCGGGACCCCGCGAACCCCTCGGTTCATACTGGACATCGACCATTCATGGATAGCCTCAAACAAAAGCTTGCTGGACAAAATCAACATCAAGGATGCCATCCAAAATAGCGACTCAATCAACTCAGAGATTCCACCAATACCGGACGATTTGTTCACCAATCTGTGCATCAACAGCGAGTCCTGGCCGCGAGGATGGTATGCGGCAGATGTCAGACTCAAGGAGCTACTGGACTGCCCTGCAGCCCTTACAGCTTGCAAGACATTGCGTATCGACATGAGCTACAACGACCGACCGTTGAGCTTCTTATGCGAGTCCGAGGTTCCATCCAGAGACATCACACGCCACCTCGTCGACGTCCTGAGCTCAATGCCAAATTTGCAAAGCCTGGAATGGGCGCAACCTTCATTTGATGCCGCCGCAGCAAAAGAGTTCCAATCGCGTCTAATAGAGAAAAACGCATGCCTCGGTAGCATCAAGAGTCTCTCCGTCGGGCCAAACCTCTGCTCTCTCGTCAACCTGTGCCCGAACATCGAATCTCTGGAGCTCAACCTGGGCAGGTTTTTGATGCGGGGCTCTTGGAGGGAGTCTCGTTTTGCCAGAAACCATCTTGTGCAGTCGACGGAGGAGGTGCCAAAGTTGCGGGAATTCTCCATGGAGGCTCGGTGGAATGCGGGATTGCTTCAAGTTGTGTTGGAGAGGATACCGCAAGTCGAGACGTTGGTCATCAAGGGGACGAAGAGGGAGCCGCTTTATCAAGATGGGATGTTCAATCGCGATATGCAATCCCCGGGAGAAAAGCTCAAGGTACGTTGCAGATATACACTGAAGCACTCACTCACCATGTTCAGGCCTTTCATGATTTCGTCGGCGTTTGTGCCAAATTCCCAAATCTCTCCTCCCTTCGCCTGCCAAACATGTACGAGATTTGTATACAATATTATCCCCCGCGCGGTTGTCAAAACTCCGTGTCTGGGTTATCGGGAGCGCTCAATCTGCGAAGACACATCCAACAAGTCATGTGGGCGACTGAGAGGGCGACCAGATTCGTCCTACCCAACTGCCCCAATCTCGAGTCCTTGGCCTTTGGAGGCGTCAGTACGATGCTGATCCACAAGGGTATGGCGATTTGGCCGTGGACTGGGCGAATCAAGGAATTCTTGCTGGAAGCCGTACCGCGATACGTTGCGGCCGATAGTGAAGAGGAGAATGAAGCCCGGGATGGCCCAGTGTTTGGTGAAAGTCTGTCTGATGAAGAGGGGCTGCGAGGGGATTGGAAGCCGTGGCTTCCGCCGAGGGATTCTGTCTATTGGGAGTATCCTCATGCGCGTGAGTGGCAGGTTGATGCTGAGCAAAAGGCCACGGAAGAAGCGATTCGGAGAACTACGGGTGAGGCTTCGGTGTGTTACTGTTGAATCACGTAGAAGTTGAGGGCAATTCAATCGGGGAGACCCGGTTTTGTCGGGGATGATGCCACGGAGGTGTCGGAGAGTTCCCGACGCAGCAGGCACATCATTGCGATGGGATTTGACGTGTTTCAAAGGTGGGATATCGCCGATAATGACTTGTCGCACCTTATAAGTTTGGGTGTCCGAAATGCGGCCTTTTGTGGCTGTATATATTATCAAGTACCGTCATCTCACGACTGCCAACTTTCCCCCTTCCAACCTCCTCCAACCATGACACAAACCCCCAAATTCGAAGTAGCCATCGCCGGCGGAGGCATCGCCAGCCTCACCACAGCCATAGCCCTCCTCCAACACCCCGGCGTCAGCGTTCACGTCTACGAACGCGCCTCCGAGTTCGGGGAAATCGGGGCCAGCATCGGCCTCGGCCCCAACGGCCTCCGATCCCTCGAAGCCCTCGGCGTCGACACGGCCTTTGCCGAAGACATCTCCCAGCGGCAAAAGTCGGGGTGGCCCATGATCTACCGCCACTGGAAGACCGAGGAGGTCATCGGACACGACGAGCACCGCCTGGCGACCACGGAGAAGAGGCACTTCACCGCGAGGTTTCATCGCGCGCACTTGCATCGGGCGTTGTTGGAGAAGGTGCCGGAGGGGGTGGTGAGGTTGGGGAAGAAGACGGTGGGCGTGAGGACGGGGGATGAGGGCGCGACTTTGTTCTTTGAGGATGGGACGAGTGCGAGGGCGGATGTTGTGGTTGGGGCGGATGGGATTCATTCGGTGGTGAGGAGGACGTTTGTTCCGGGGCATAGGCTGAGGTGGACTGGTTGGGTGGCCATGAGGGCGACGTTTGAGGAGTCGAGGCTTGAGGGTGTCGAGTATCCCGAGGATGCGGTTCACTGGGTGAGTTGAGGTGTTGGTGTTGGAGCTGTGTTATGCTGTGCTGATACGTGAGTGCAGATTGGACATGACAGGAACTTCTTTCACTCGCGACTGGGTACGTCTGAGCCTTCGCCAGTCTTCACCTCGACTAACACTCTCCAGGCAAAGGCCTCTTCACCGTCGTCGGAGGCTTCCACGCAGACCCAAGCGACCCCGACGCCCCCGGCGCCGACGCAAACTGGGACGACCTCGGCAGCTTGGAGCAGTTTAAGGAGCTCTACAAGGCAAGTCACTATAACTACGTTCGCTCACATCACCACTGACCCTCACGACCCTCACAGGACTGGAACCCTACCGTCAAAGCCTTGGTCAACGCAACGCCATACATCCGCCTCTTCCCCAACTACGCCGGCTCAGCCCTCGAAACATGGTCCTTCAACTCCCGCGTCACCCTCGTCGGCGACGCAGCCCACACCCACGGCGGCGCCTTTGCCGCGGGCGGATCACTAGCCATCAACGACGCGCACGCCTTGTACCTCTCGCTGCAGCACGTGTGGCCCGCCGAGTCGTCTCGGGGCTCCAGGCCGACGAGGGAGCAGGTGGGAGAGGTGTTTAGGCTGTACGAGGCGACGCGGAAGCCGCAGGTGGATCGGCTGCTGGGCGTGGTGCAGAAGTCGCTTGCCGGGCAGAAGGTGGCGGTGGAGAGGGGGAGGGGGGAGACGGATGAGGAGTTGAGGAGGAGGGTGGATGGGAGGATGGATCCGTGGTGGATTGGGGAGCATGATGTTGAGAGGGCGTTTGGGGAGGTTGTTGATGGGTTGGGAGGAGAGTCGAAGTTGTAGGTGTGAGATGGACTAGATCTATTGCAACTCTCAGAAGATGTGCTCACATCTTTCGTTTATCCCATCTTCAACCGAGACCGCCTTGATCAAGAATAAGCGCTTGCGTGCTCGAGTCGCCTATCCCCAGATGATGCAATCCCGATCATCGGGCACCTTCTAAATCCCACCTCTATAGACGATACCACACGACGCATAGAAACCACCGACTCATAATCTACAACTCAACATGTCGGAACCAATTCACCCTGGTATCTCCTCCATCCAGCACCTCATTGACTCACAGACTAACACGCCAGGATTCCACTCACCTCCCAAACACACCACGACGCCTACCCCGCCATCAACCCGCGCGACCGCGACTTTTCGGGCAAATTCATCTTTATAACAGGCGCCTCGCGGGGCACCTAGAACAACGAGCCAAGATCCTCAACAGCGATCCTACCGAGTGGTGGAAGACATGGACCATCAACGTCAAAGGCCCGTACCTCACAACCCGCGCATTCCTCCCCCAGCAACTCCCGCACAATCGTCAACCTCTGTTGTTCGGGAGGTATGTTTCGGCGACGTGGGATGTGGAGGAGTTGGAGGGGAGGGAGGGGGAGGTTGTGAGGGGGGATAAACTCAAGGTGAGGATGGTGGTGTGATGAGGGTATCTCATGTTCAGACAATGTCAAAGGTGACTTCCTCCCGGTCTTGGAGAACCTCCCCGTTCATGATGCCGTAGCAGTACGCCTCGCCGACATACGACCACTTCCCACGCCCGTCCTTCCTGAGAACAACAGGACACGTCATCCCAAACAACACCACGACCACATCCCCTAACTCCATATCGCAAGGCCCAGTCCCTAGGTACCCCGTCTCGGTCAAGTACAGCTTCTGCCCGACCATGCGAATCAAGCTGTCGGCGTACTCGCCCATGATCCGCAAACTGGCCAAGTCGGGCGCCAAGCCGGTTCTGCTGATCAACTCGGGGTTGTCCACGGCGTGGAAGCGTGTCCCGACGAAGCGCTGTTTGAGGCGGTGGCGGATGTCGAGGAGGGCGTGGAGGGCCGAGACGGAGAGTAACTGGACGGCATCGCACAGGAAAAAGGCAGCTGTCTTTGTGCACGTCTTGATGGCGGATATCGGGCTGGCAGCCCAGTGCAAAAGGGCGTCGGTCTCGCTCACGGGGAGCCAGTACCACGGGAGTTTCCCGTTGACACCCAGTATGCGCACCGCGGGATATCGTCGACTCTCCTCCTGATCAATCAGCCACTGGCCCCAGGTTCGCGCCGACTCCATGGCCTGCTTCAGCTTCTCTGGCCCGTCTTCGTATCTGCTCGAGAACCAATCGGCAGACATGCCAAAGTCGGTGACATACGACGTCGCCGTCTCGACTTGATCTGCAGGGACGCGGGACTGGGCGACGAAAGCCTCTGTTTCGGCTATGAGTCTCCGGACTGACGGGTAGTAAACGTTGTCGAAGGGTTTTGAGTCAGGATCCTTTTGCACTTGCACCCGTCCCAACCTCGAAATAGTGTCAACGACGACTCCTCGCACGCTCAAACACCCCGTCGCAAAGTCCACGCTCGGCACCCCCCTCGACTCTCCCCCAGCTGCGTTGAAGGCCTCATGAACCTTGGCGTACCCCCTCGGCACCACCAAGTCCATAGACCAATCCGGCGCCCACGTCGGCAACCCATCAACCTTCTTGGGAACCTGAGAAAACAGCAACACATCCAGATTAACCCTCGCCAACATGCCCGCCAACTCGGCAAAGACCCCCCGCGCATCCCCGTACCGCACCCGCAGCCCCCTCAACGACCCAACTTCTGCCATGCCCGCCACGCCAAAGACCCGGTCTTCGGCCAGCGAAGCACCGATCTTGGGCCGGCCCGCGTTGACATTGTACCGCAGCACCACTTCGTACAGCGAGTCCGGCGCGGCGTGCTGGTGAATGGCTTTGCGCTCGCGGACCATGCGGCGCGGACTGTCGCTCAGTTCGAGAATGGCGCTCCGCAGGGCGACTTCTGTCTGCGGGACGAGGCGCGTAGTGGTTCGGCTCCAGTGCGAGTTGGAAATGGTGAAGAAGAGCAGGCCTAGGCGGAAGCACTCGAAGCAAAGGGTGCGCGAGCCGCAGACGAAGATGGCTGTGGGTGCGAGGCATACTTCTTGGATGATCCAGAGACGCTGGAACCATGGACGAGATAACACGTCTTTTGCGCCGTGGAGCGGGAGTGAGGGGGAGTAGGTATCCAGCAGGGCCAGCACGGCGTCGCGATCTCGTTGGAGGGTCCCGGCGACGACGGGGAAGGTCGGGTCGAGCACGGAGTCGTACACGTTGGCAAAGTGTCTACTATCGCGAGTGACGTTTTGCAGCACGCCCTCGGCGTTGACGGCAGAGAGATGGTCCAAATACCGATCCGACGCCGCCGTGCCGGGACCCAACCACACGAGAAGCCGCGCGCACCGCGCGTAAATGTCGCGCATCAAACGAACCTGCCTGGCCCTCTCCTCCTCATCACCCTGGTTAATACAAATCTGGTCGACAAACAACGGGCGATCCGTCGCGATACTAGCCAGCGCGACCTGTAGCGGGCGGTAGATGAACAGATCGCGTCTGCCCAGCGGCGTCTCGACGAGGATGCGTCGGTCCGGCGGGTCTTTGCCCGAGACGCCCCAGGTATACGAGAGGGTGTCATACTCGATGTCGTCGAAGCCGTCGGCGACGATGAGCTGGATCCGGAGGGTGCTGCCCCGGAGGGTCGGGACGGTCGGGAGGAGTTTCACCAGCCGAAAGGCGCCGGGTCGGTGAGATAGAGGGGAGTGCTCCGAGTACGAGTATGGTTCGTGTTTCGGGAGCCAGAGGGGGGGGATCATGTTGGTTCATTACGTGAAGTAAGCGAGCAAGCAAGCTAGGTATTGTGAGGGGAACAATGAGACCCGGAAATCCCTCGGGCCTTGATTCTTCGAGGCCTCTTCATCCTTGTCCAAGCCAGCTTCACTGAGACTCTGACCCTCTCGTCTCAACCCCTCTCGGCCGGAACCACAAACCACTCGGCCGGACACTTCGCACTCGCTCCCCCCACGTGGACACCAGCACTTCTAATTATAACAACATCAAAACAAGCCCTGCTCAACGAGGGCCCATCATCAAAGATCTAGAACAGTCGAAGCCAGGACCATCGACATGATACGGTAGCTTCAAACTCCGCGGGCGAGATACGAGAATCGAGAGATTGGATGGTCCCATGTCGCGATTATGCATAGGTGCTACCTAGTTTGGTAGGCCGTGTCCCTTTTGTCATTTTGAGGCTGTTCATTCGTAGTGGTGGTGTCATTCTGGTGACATGTCAGAGGTCGGCTTTTCGGGCACGGCGAAATGGCGGCGCTATTTTGCTCCGTACGGATTTGGTAGATGGGCTCGTATCTGACTGTGTTTGGGCACGTTACATGCTCATGTCGGGGACTTGCGATAGTTGCAATTCTTGGCTTGTCTGGTTTGTAGCAGTGCACTCTTGCGTTGCATCCAATACTTCGTTGCGGCCTCTTTGCAATCTGACTGTGACAAACGAAGCATTCCAAAGGTAGTCATTCAAGGGCAGGTCTTCAGTGGCAGTTATTCAAAAGCAGTCCTACAGTGGGAATTCTTCAACAGTAATTCTTTGAAAGTAGTTCCTTCCAAGGAATTCTCTAATAACCACAGTTTAATAGTAATTCTCTAAGCATATCTTTAACGGTAATTATTCAGCGCTATTAGATCTAAGTCCAAGTCATGTCTATTCTATTCCAAATCAATGATACCAATGTCCATCGCCTCGCTTACCCGCCAGCTTATTATCAATATCCGTACACAAGAAAAAAGATTCATTATCATCACGACAAATCCAACAACCTCAAAATATCATCCCTACTCGTCTCCAGCTGCCCCATGACCTTATCCCCCGAAGACGTGTGAAAGTACCACACCGATCCGCACATGACCACCGTCATCAGGCCCAGCAGTCCCACGGCCACGCTCTTCCCCGAAGGCAAGGCCAGCTTGCCCCGGCTGGAACTCTGGGCCTCTTCCCACGTCTCCGACGCCCAGTCCCGGGCCACGGAGAATTGCTTGCCGAGCTCGTCGCGGCCGACAGAGTAGACGACCAGGCCGCCCAGGGCGAGCGTGTAGCCGAGGAGTTGCAGGAGGGTGATTTGCGTGCCCCAGATGGCGACCGAGGCGGCGACGAGGATGATGCTCTTGAGGATGCCGCTTAGGGACATGACGAGTCCGGAGGTTTTGCCAATCTGTTTGGTTAGAGCGGTGTCGTGGTAGGATAATAAGGGAGACTCACCAAGAAGACGCTTGCGACGTTGAGGAAGAATGCCACAAACCCGTTGAGAAACAACATCCCGTACCCGGCCTTTGCAACCGCCGTCCACTCAAACTGCGCTCCCTCAAAGAACACGGCAAAGAACAAGTTGATGACGGTTCCCACCGGCGCAAAGTAATACAAGCTCACCAACGGATCCATCTGCATCCCCTCAGCATTCAGCATAATCTGAATCATAACCAACCTCGCCCCCTCGCACACCGTCCCCGCCAACTGAATCATCAACCCGAACCACGAAAAGTCAATCTCGCCCAGACTCGCCAACACGATGCCCGCAACAATAACGAGCACGTTGACGAACGTCTCGGCGTCGGGCTTGAGCACGCGCCAGGCCCACGAGATGAGCAGCACGGCCACGGGGCCGCCGGCCTTGAGCATCTGGATGAAGGCCACGGAGAGGTGCATGTAGACGATGTTGGCGAGGATGAGGGACGCGGAGAGGAGGAAGCCCAGGGGCACGATGGTGCGGAAGAAGAGACGGCGGGTTAGGGGGACGTCGTGGCGGGAGTCGAGGAGGGAGGTTGTGCGGGCGAGGATTTGGGTGGCGATGGTTGCGAAGATGAGATGCCATGTTGTGAGGATGATTGCTGTGATTGTTCATGTTAGTGTTTCTTCTTCTTCTTCTTCCTTCAGTCTTGGGCTCAAAGGGCACATACGGTAATCTAGGCAACGTTAGCATCACGCTCAATTCATGTTACAAGAAACCCAAGACAACATACGGAATCCGGCATTGTCGAGCAGCCACTTATTGAAAATAATGGTGGCGGTGGAGAAGAACATCCAGTTCCTGCAGAACAAATCTCGATTAGCAGGGCCGCCACGGCGTCACAAGCGGACTTAGTGCACGCCATCTGTCACCACTCACGCAATGTACAGGGAGGCTTGGAGTTTGGCTCGCATCGGCGACGCCACGGCCGATGGCCTCTCGGCAGGGAGAGCGCCCTCCTCCAGCCCGACCGAGGCACCCATTATGTGCAGAGGGTAACGTTGGAGGGTTCTGTCGTTGTATGAGATGAGGGATGATGTCTGGACGTGTGGTGGCAAGTCGTGGCAAAGTCGTGTAATAGATGGTAAACGAGAGGAGGGAAACACAAGGTCCTCAATGTATCGATAGATTCAGAGACGGTCAGGGACGGAATAAATGCAAAAAACCAAAGGCCGAGCGAGAGACAAAAAATGCAAAAAAGGCAAAGAGTGACAGACAGGTGGTTGCTGATTAGGCTGCAGGGATAGCTTCAAAAATGTGTTGGTTCTACAAGCATTGAAAACGAAATGCGGCCATCAGGCGTGAAATCTGTGGTTATATGTATCATTTGATGTATGAGCTGGCCCGGGCAAAGCAGATCATAGCCACCTTTTTCGGCCACTTCCCAATGGGCCCCCCTCCTCTCTCGAAAGAAGCTTCTCTCTCCTGAAGATGGAGCCATGGGGTTGGTTCAGAGGGAATACGGGGAGGAGAAAGCATTGGTGCATTGGTGCATGTGGCCCGGACAAATTTCGCGGCTTCGTATTCAGCAAAGGGTCCTGAAAGGCAAAAAAAACGACGAGTGACTGAGGCAATGTCACTTTTTGGTTTTGGTGAATACGGAAGGTTAACGTTGTTCCCAAGACAGGGAGAGGGGTCTGACAGAAAGGGAGAAAAGAGAACCAAGAGGCGACCCGACCCATCTCTCTGATCGGATGAGGCTGCCGACCAACAGATGACAAGCGGAAACGCGGCAGACAAGGTTTTTACGAGAGGCCCAATGGGGCATCTTGTAGCATCTCCTCTCGACCAGGGGGGTCTTAGGGTCGCTCAGTCTGTCACTCCTTGTGCCTAGACTTATGCCGGCCGTTCCAGAACACGGGGCGGATCCTTCTTGGGGTCTCCCCTGCTTGGAGCGGTGACAGGAGGAGGAACACTGAGAAAGAGAGAGAGAGAGAGACAGGGGAATACGACGGGCCCAATCACTCAGAGAACCGTCACTCTTGGACGCTAGGGCGACGGATGGTGCCGAGGTGGGTGGGTTGCTAAATGGAACACTATCGTAATATCCGGTGTTGGCAGGTTTGTTTCTGTGGTTCTCTTTTTTCTTCTGATCGTCGCCCGGGTTCTTGGGAAAGCCCTATGGTAAGGATAGATAGAGAAGAAGGAGAAGCTTTCAAACGGCACTCTTGGCTTCCTCTTGGCTCCGGCAGTTCGCCTCAGCTGGTTCACGGTGCGACCGTCTCACGGCAGCAAATGGAGAGACGTAATGCAATCAGGTTGGCTCACAACGTAACACGCGATTCTCTTTTCTTTTTTTTTTTTTT
>JAMQMW010002184.1:60469-70726 GCA_024115155.1 Thelonectria blattea
CCATCCATCTCAAGGAACATGCCCAGTTAGATGCATAAAAGGGGGGGGGAACCTGAGGGAAACACAGAGCGACCAAGAATCTAACCAGACGCAGCGAGGCTGTGCTGCCCCAGCCATGCCGTCAGTTACCGTACGCAGCCCCGTTTTCCGTCTCGTCTCGTCTCCAATCTCGCCGCAGTAGTGCCCTCCTTTCTGAGCCCGGGGAACTTTTGCAACTGCGGAAGGGGGAGGGGATAAGGAGGGCCCCCAGCCAAAAAGGCGGGAGAGTCTAGGGAGCCTCTTTGACCTCCGTCGATAGCGTCCAACTAATAGGTAGGTATCCGTAGTCTCTATTCGTACCGCTCCTGGGCGCTGGCCTGAGCTGGCCTGGCCTGGACGATTAGCGATGAACCGCCCAGCGGCCAAAGCCATCCCCCCCCCCGGAGAAAGCTATTCTTGCCCTTGCCGTCGTTTCACATCTCAAATTCCTCGATCTCGACGCCTCCCAAAGAAGGCCATCAAACAAGAAGGCTTGGGTGCTCCACTACCACGCGACTTACAAGCATACCGGCCGTGGCAGATACGGCAAAGGGAAGAAATGTCACAAACATGCGTTTTGCCCTTCTACATGAGCAGATGCCGTACAGAGGTACGAGCGCACGAGGCACTGCTCCTCGTGCTCGTCCATGCACTATAAGCTTCAATATTCGTCCTAAGAATAACTCACGATGCAAAGAGGGCAACCGTGTCCGTAATCTGAAGAGCATCCATCACGAAAACTCCCCCCTTCACCCATCTCCACCATCCTCATCGACTTCAATTCCAAATTCGCCAGGGAACCTACCCGCGCTAAATGCCCATCCCCCACCAGGAAGCCTGGTCTTCGACGGGGAGTTTGGAGCCAATGTGCATGAGAGGATCTGCACTTACGGAGACAGGCCGATGCCGCATTTGTAATTGTGTCTTGCTCGTCCTGGCAATCATCGCCTGCGTGTTGCATCTGCTCCTCTCCCGTCAGCTCAGCTGGGAGGGGCAAAAACGAGCGTGTTAGCCTCACCGACTGTTTGGCAGTATCGCCTCCAGCTCCCGACGTCTTCTAACCAGTAGCCGTCCAGGAACAGCCGCGTCTTCCCCGGAAAGCCATCAGCTGGAAGCGGGCGGGCCAGGTAGGTCGTGGTGGAGAAGGTCTTCCCGTCGACATCATCCTTGGTCTTCCGCCAGGACGGCCTTGTCCCGGTCAGCGGAAGGATGTGCCAGGGGAGGTATCCCGTGTTGTCGAGTTCATGTTCCTCTGCAGCTGGAGAGTGCCTCGAGACATAACCAGCAAAAGAAGCCCAGCGAGAAGCCCGACGGGTGTCGCCACGGCTTGCGATGCCTCCTTGGTGGTGAGTCTCGTACGACCGACTTCTTGGCGCGCCCTATCCATCACAAAAACGGTGGCCGTATTAGTCGCATTGCCGCACTGGACAGCCGTTGACCACGGACGCAAATCGCCCTACTAGCCAGCTTTTAGCTAAGCTCTTGGAGGAGCACATCATGCATGCAGGCGCGTTGCCATGCTATTGCCAAGTGCACGTCAAGAGCCCGCTTTCGTGAATCCGTGTATGGAACGGTAGTTTCTGGGAGTGATTTGTCAATTACCCATCCCGGCCAATTGCATGATGCTCTCATTGCTGGGCTCGCAAATGACCCATAAGGTAGTCACCGTCGTCGGCCATCAGCGTGAGGCCTTTGGGGATCGGCAGTTAGTGGCTGGGAGCGCTTCTGCCGAGATATCGTCTGACAATGATGCTCGAGACAAGTGGTCTGAATCTGTTATCTAACTTTGTCGACAGACCGGGCAAACGGCAATCTTTGGAAATGTCCGCGTCCGCGGATTTACCTGGTCATGCTTGTTCAAGCGTGGTTCAGGGTAGGTAGGTTGAGTTTGAAACGGAGACATGATGCCGACTCAACCTTGGTGTTTCGGTTAACTTACCGACAATTAAGGGATAAATGCATCTATGCCATACATCACATGCCAATTCTCCCTTTCCATACCTATTTCGTCTCGACCGTCATGTCCAGCTGTGGCACAGACACGCGTAGGGCAACGCAATCCCATTTAGGCACCCTCATTACTTGCATCACATACTTCAACTTAAAAAGCCTCACCGATACAAGTGACAGTCGATTTGCACAGCCTCGCTGCTCCTTTTGTTTCGTTTCCCCCGCAAAAGCAAACTTCAGGCACTAGTGAAACCAATATCGATGCCTGGCGCACCACAGCCTCATGCTTCAATTTCCACCCACTGACGCGTCACTCTCCTAACCTCTTCCTTGCTAGGATTGTGGCTTGATCCTTTGATCCCGAGGAATCGCTCTGTTTCCCCTCCTCGCTACCACCGTCCGACGACTCCCCCTGGTTCGTCCCAAACTCTCGGATCACGAACCAGGCCGGCACCAGTGACGAACCCCAGAGCCCAAGGTTGAAGTATGTGCTACCTATCGTCGCAAAGATGGGAAGCGCGTTTAGGCCGTAGCTCAGAGCCTGCCAACCTGACTCGGCGCCACGGAGCAACGCCGCCAGCCGGATCTTCTCCTGCGGACTCGTCGACATTTGGCCGATGACGAAGAAGGCGAAGTTGTAGTTGAGTTGGAACCCTGCCGAACCCTTTGTCGCCCCAGTCGTAGGTCGGCTGGGTGCGATGGAACTTGGTTACGTTGACTGTGAGCCAAATCCACCACGCTGGCACGCTCCTTGAAGCGTCATGATGACGGCGTATGCCCAACGCGCTCGCTTTCGTAGGGCCATCTGGTTCTGGTCGAGCCACACGCCGAGGAGGATTCCGGCCACGACGGCGACGCATGCCATATAAGAAGGAGCCGAGAGCCCTGGCGCGAACGCTGAACCAGAGCGCGATGTAGGAGTGGTAGATGGATTCCGAATAGACGCCTGACCGATCCACAGGACCAGCAGCAGAAATTCAGAAATTCCTTGGTCAGAAATCGTTTAGTAGTCTCTTTCAACTCTTTCCAGGGGTGTTCAAAGATGGACAGCTCGACTTGCTCGCCGTCAGACCAGCGACCGTTGCACATCGGAAGGGCGATTCAACAATAAGGCCACAAACGGCCCGTAGCACTGCAGACCAATAAAGACGAGGTAAACATTATAAAATACCTTCCCAGCCTCGCCGTCATCCGCGTTCAAACCCAAGTTGATGGCCCCCTCCAATATCTGCCCGAGCCGTGTCCAAGTAAGCCAGTACGCGACGAGCCGCCCCCGACTCCTCGGCTCGGGATAGCTGACCCCGATGACCGCCTCGGCCGCCCCCAGGATCACCAGCCACTCGACATGTATGCTGAGGATGGTGGCATTGTAGGTTGGGGAGCGGTTCCATTTGACTGGATTGTGTTAGTGATGACACATATTACTCTTAGGTTAGGTCTGTGTGTCACTCAGATGATTATATGCGTAATTATAGTTCTCGTCAGCCACAGTCTCATGTGCTGTCTTTTGATCTGCCATGTCCTGACCCGCGTATGTCTAGGCTACTTGGGATCGAGAATACGCGAGGAAGTAACACGGCGAACTTCTATTAGCTCAACCAAGCACAGAAGACATAAATAGTCAAGCCGCCAGGAATCAAGACACCAGACAGCAACCAATATATCGATTATTGGATGTTCCATTGATCAACCCCAAGTATAGCATAAGACACCGATAAACTTGATCACGCAATAGATACCTGGCAACCAGACATGATCGGAACGACCACCATGCCCCGTATAATGTAACTCAGTCTCTCAGACATGGTGCGAAGCCCCGCTCTTGGCATTGAAGATTCAATGTTGGTTTCTCGAAGGCGTGCTTCGTCCAGCCTCTGAGTTGAGGAGTCACGAGATAACATACATGTGCCAACACTTGGATCATGGTTAGTAGCATCGGCTATCTTTTACCGGAGGTGGTATCTGATGGGCGAGTTCTCGGGGGGTTGCTTGACATCTTAAATGATTGTGGATAAGGTATTCATTCATAGTTAGATAACCCGAACGCTCTGCGCGATCGGTCTTCATCTGCTGGATGCCCTGCGAACACTTGACCGGAAGCAGCTACAAGACCGGCATCGCATGATTTCGGTATCGTATCGCCTTATCTCTGTGACCATTCCCTCAACCCTATTCCAACCGCATGACGCGGCTTGATTATATTTCAACTCCTGGCTCGCTTCTGCTCTTCTTAACCACCCAGGTGTCTTAATCCCTGAAATTAGATATAAGTGATAGGGCTGATAGATATTACTACTGCACCTCAATTGAACGAACAGTATAAGTGCTTACATAGGCCCTGCGATGTGTGAGATGTAGTAAGCGGCGTGTTGGAATTTCCATAGTCCAATACGAAGGCGAAAGTGCTTATGCCCAGCCCTCGCTATCGTTTCAACTTTTGAATACGAAAACCACCAATGTTTGCCACCGATGCTAGGCCTGTTCTCAACAGAGAGATGAATTATCATTGTAAAAGAAGTATATTGGGGGTTATCGAATAATTCATACGTCGTGACTGGATGCAGAGTACATACTCGCCTCCTTCCTGGTCCTGTGCTGTTTCTTGGGTACCTGGTCTGAGGAATAACTTGGCCTTTTGGCTAAGCCTTCTTTCCTTGATATATCTATTTCTGTAATGAAGCTCTTGTAAGAGGAAGGGACTTCCTTCATGGAATTCAATCACTGGGTCGAGAAAACCGTTCGAGAATAAAGCAAACTCAGGCTCTACACTCTTAGTCCGAATTACTGAAAAAGTACATCAACCAATTAAAGCAATTTGGCGCAGTGGAAGCGCGCCGGGCTCATAACCCGGAGGTCGCACGATCGAAACGTGCAATTGCTAGGTTCTTTCTTTTTTGATTCTCTAAATAAATAATGCCTACTCTTTTTTTTTTGCCGTTTTTCAAGGTAGACATTGTTATATAATAAGAGTATTAATAGTCCTTTGTTCCAGTTGCAACTCCATGACATCATGGCCTCTAGGCAATGCAACTGCTATTATTGACTTTTTTTGCACTACATCCCAAGCCAACCCAACACACTCATAGAGATTGCTTGAGTTGTCATGCCATCCATCCCTCTCACTTATATCTCTGAATGAGCAGACAGCTGTAATTTGTTCACCGTAACGTATTATTATGGGAGAAGTTGCGCTCTTTGATATTACCTGAATTCTTCGGTCCCTAGAGAGAAGGCTTCGATCAACGGCTCAGATGCAACGTGGAGGGCAACTACCCAGCTTTTGACGGTCAATTCTTACTTCCCATCAAGATGTCGATCCTCTCCCCAGTCACATCTGCATGTCTCTCTGCATAGTGTCGGATGGACCTGTCTGGAAACCTGACATTGCCCAGCCGTGGTCGTCGCTCCAGTTTTGACTTTTTATTGGGGATCAGCCGACGGACCGGGAATGACTATCAACTGGAGTCTGGCAGGTAGCGGAAAATTCATTGGGTAGAGAGCTACGCAATGAGGTTGCAATCTCTATTAACTCAGCGCCTACACTCTGACCCAGAAAGACAGCATACGTAACGGATCTGTTCGGGTACATATTGTGGTAACACTGAGCCCAGGGTATCTATGTCTATCGACTTGGGCACAGTGGCCCTTCAAGACGTCCGAATCTCCGGAGATAGAGACGGCGTCTGGGAAGAAGGGCGTCCTATTGAATCCAAGTCCTTGATATTCGGACAGAGGCGCTTCTTATGGCACCATAATCGGGCGGCTTCCAGTCGTCAGCAAAGTCAGGTCCTTGATGACTCTGCCTGACGGGGGGGCAAACTTGAAGAATCCCGCGGAGTCCAAGAGTAGTATTCTTGCCGGCGAAGGCAATGAGGGTGAGCGATGTCCCTGCATACCTATGTTTAATCCATCATTTTCAGTTGGTGCTGCAGCGTCACTACAGTGCTACTTGCTTTGACGTTGGATCTGGCATCTGGCGCGTACGGAACCAGATCGGAACCACTCGCCTCTTTAGCTGGTGTCTAATGCCCAAGAAGAGCCAACCGCACCTAACATGTCCAGAGGTAGCACCTTCGCGGGTTGCTCGTGTCCGTGATGACATCTTACAGAGTTCGTAGCAGCGCCTCGAATCGAGGGTCTTGGAACTGAGATAAAACCGCCCCAGACGTAGCTGAGAGCAAGTGTTCGCAACCTGGAGGTAGGAAGCGAGCGTACGTGAGTACAAGTCCAGCACCTTGATCCTGAGTAGATAATCGAAGACACAGGGACGGCATCGTTTGCCATGGCCTACATGGCAAATATCAAGCACACATAGCACCATATAGAAGTTTATGTGCGCTTCAACAAAGTTTGGGTTCCAGAGTAGTCCTAGTCCTACGCGACTTCTGCCACCGGTTTTGAAGGCGATGCTTCTCCCAGGAGCAACCCTGTTTTTACCAAAGACACAATAAGGTTCAAGCAGGTATAAGACAAAGAAAAACCATAAATTCATCTCCCGGGTCGGCCGATTACACGTCGGCCCATCCTTTCAGCTATATATATGACCGGAAGGGGACTAGGCTCAACAACACGAAGTCAACTTGGGGACGAATGTCTTGAAGTAAAATGCGATAGATGAGGCAGTATATATAGTTGACAACTTTAGTTGAAGAGTGGCTCGGGAAGTAGAGAAGTCTTTCCAATGCAATTTGACGTCATATTTTGCTTCCGTTCCAGCAAGGCCACGATCCACCGTGGTTTCATGTGTGCTGAAACCGTGCAAGGCACCGAGCAAGTCCTACTTGGAGCCGCGGGCACAACGCTGGCTTGGCCGTTTCTGGAGAGCCTCAAACAAGTCCTGCTTTTGGATTGACAGTGGCGTGATGGGTTAGAGTATTTAGTTGCCTGCATTCGGCTCCGACATCCTCGGGCGAGTCGAGGACAGAGCTCAGCTGTTCGGTCGGTATAAGCTGACGGCATAATTTAGACTGGATGCATAATTCGGCACTTCCAAATTTGGACATTGATGGCTGACGTGTAATAAGGTGGCGTGAGGTTATGTAGATAGTGTGTAGAAGTTGAAAATGTCTCTGTGGATGGGCTGACAGCCCACACCTCCCGTCTGTTCTTCAATCTCAGTGCGCCAACTTGCAGAATCGTGTACGTATATATTCAAGTTCCAACCAATAATACTTCGTATACAGGCACCATTAACGCAAACCCAATCGCTATCCCAATATCCCGTTCCTATCGTATCACGGCATCACCGCCAACCCATCCTCCTACATGTACAAATCCCACATCCCCTATAGCCCATCAGGAGCATCGGCATAACGCCTCCACACCTCGTCGTTCAGCAGCCTATCCATCGACGAGCTCTCAACACCCACCCACACCTCGACACCACCCTTCTTGGGATCCGGCAACACAATCTGCATGGTATGCGTCACGCCGCACGCCGGAGGTCTCAAGGCCTTCATGCTGCCGCCAAACGCGGGGCCCCACTGGAGATCGTAAAAGGGGAACTCGCGCCACGACGACTGAATCATGTGGTTTCCGGGCATGTCGAGGAAGCACGTGGGGGCCAGGCGGTTGACGTCCTTCAGACGCCCAATGATGGTGGTCACCTCGTCTAGGTAGACGCCCTCTGTCTTCGCGACGGCCCGACGGGCAATGATGGCCAGGTCGGCGAGGGAAGCCTCGTTGACGACCTGGTTGAGGTCGAGGATGGCCGGGGCGAATCCGAGGATGTTGCCGATGGTGTGCTTGTGCATGGGCACGCCGGCACGACGACGAGCATCCAGGGCAATGGCAACTTGGGACGGGCCGCCGGGGGCCGGAGTCTCCGGGTGGACGAGCTCCGGGTTGGAGACGGCAGGGTGCTGAGCCTTCATGGTCGACCGCCAGATGAGGGCAGTGAGGGCGTCGTTGGTGGAGATGAAGTCGGGGAGTTGCTCGCCCTTGAGCAGCTTGGCGTTGCTGGGCGAGGCTTCCTTCTTGAGGGCGGCGAGGTTCTCGGGGGAGAGGTACCAGACGTGGCCGTGGTGGATGGGGCTGGAGAGCTTGGGAGGGACTTCGGTGGGAGTGAAGGGGAGTTCGATGTATTCAGGGTGGTCCAGGTTGAGGTCGGTGTGCTTGCCAGAGACCTTAATGATCTTGCTGCGGTCCTGCCAGGGGATCTCAACGGGCTTGGCAATAGGGATGCCCTGTGCCGCTCGCACATCTTCAGCAAGAATCTCGGTGAACTTGTAGGCGCAAGTGTGATCGCAGTAGGCGTGCAGGAAGAACATGTTGAGCAGCAGACCTCCGCGGATAAAGTTGGCCTGCATGAGCGTCACCGTCATGTGGTCGCCCAACTGCGGCCACTCGCCGCCTAGCCCGCGCTTGCAGACAATCTCCGGGTCCAGCTCCGAGGCCGGAAACCCCCGGGCCTTGAGCTCTGCAAAGGTAGGGAAGGCACCCTCGGCGCGGAGGTCCTTGACGGCGAAATCATCGAGCTCGTCGCCGTAGTGACGGAACTGGAGGAGGCCGACCTGCGAGCCCTCCATGGGCATGACCTCGCAGCCGGCCACGGGCGTGCGGGCCTTGAAGTTGGAGTAGCTGGTCTTGAGAATGGATGCCAGGGCGTCCATGTCGTAGTCTTCGGGGAGCTCGAAGAAGAAGATGTTGCGGACCCAGCCCTTGGGACCGACCTGCTCCGTGGGGAGGAGGGGAGGTGCCAGGTCGGGGAACTCGGTGACGGTCACGGTTGTATCTTCATGTTTTCCGCCCACGACGAAGGGTTGGTCGATGGGAACAGCTTGAATGGACACTGGACCCTTGCTGTCCATCTTCTTGAGGATCCAGCGGATGAACTTGCTCATGGCAATATCGAGTGCCTCCTGGACTGGAGGCTGAGTTGGTCTGGGAGGGTAAGGGAGGGAGTTCCGAGGGACAGGGGAATAAAGAGAACGACAAAATTTAGAAGAGAGATTGAGTAGACAAAGCGATATTGATGAAACAAACTGGAGTGCCAATGCTACTCGGCTACCTTGGAAAAACACGACCTGGTGCTGATCATATACTCGAGCCCTCCGAGCGAGCAAGCACTTTCTCTTGTTCGCCTCCCGCCGGCCGACTTTCCCTACGCGTCTAAGTGCCATACCGGCGATTTCCCAGGGGTGGGCGTACTCCGAGGCTCTCTCGAGTGTAAACAACATGCCAGGCCCAATTGGAAAAGAGCCTGACCTTCCGAGCCGTTGGGAAGGGCAAAAGAGGGACGCCCTCGATTGTGTTGTGTTGCTCGGGACACGCCATCGAGTCCGCCCATGATACGACGTCTCCGGTGCATGGGAGGGAAGAGAAAAGAGGCTGTTGGTCGAGAAAGACCCCCTTTGCCCTGTGCTGGTTTATTCCAAGGGTCTCGCAGGGGTTGGGGCAACACAATCATCAATGGACACTACCAGATCTGGGAAGGCCGAGGGTAGATAGGTGAGAGTGCTGTCATGCAGGACTTGGCTACGATTTCAAACGGGTTGGTCAGACCAAATTCTCACCGGCATCAACGCGGCTATCAGGAAACGGCAAGGGCCGGTCCCCAGTTGGAACCGATTAGAGAGTAATCATGGTTCAGAGTTCAGACTGGACTCCATCCTATAACACCGAGCATTGAAGCCATGTTGCAATCAATTCCTCCCTTCAGTCCTTCACAGGCTATCAGCACAAGCCGCCGGCTTGCCCGTGTTCCCTGTCGATCGAAATATCCGACCTCCTCCGATGAAACCGCCGGGAATACGGCCCCCGTGAGAGGCCCTCCACGGGCAGACCCGGGTCCACCAGACTCCAGTCTCCCGGGGGGGGAGGGGTTGGGTTCCTCCGTGTTTCAGGGGTCCCTCTTATGTTCCTCGAGGAGTTGAGACCAGACCCCCCTTACCATCACAGTACAGTATGAATGCATGTATGTCTTAACCGGGAGCCCTCTGCTTTCTTCCCCCACTGCCTCCCGTGCCGCGCAGCATCAGTTGCGGAGATGTCATGCCACATGGTGGTCCCTTTTCCCCTTGTCTTCGGGCAACCACTGGTCTCGTCGACTAGGTGCTCTCTGCAACTCCTCAAAGGACCCGGAGGTCACCTACGGAACCAGGAACGATCATCCAGAGGTCGTCACGCATATGGATCCAATGAAAAACTTCGGCCGTGGTTCCTTGCATCATGCATGCGCTTCACGTCCTCGAAAGGTCGACCCAGACAGGCACCTAGATATTAAGAGGAAGCGAGGTGCCTGCCTGTTACCAACAGTCCGGATAACCAATTTACGCCAAAAAAAAAAAA